>JAVQJD010076449.1:0-25873 GCA_036023655.1 Nannoperca australis
TAAATGCCCCAATAAACACTTACACACCCACCAACACTGAAAAATAAACATCCTGGAATATACACACCTTTTTATATCTGACTCAAATCAAAAGCATTTTCATTTATCAGTGTCCCCTCTCTGCCAACACAGAGCTCTAACAACAGCAACTAACATGACTGAGAGCACTACAAGTGTCACTCAGCAGCATAGGAGCATCCTGGGGCAAAGATCACTGTGTTAACTTTTCTACAAAGGCCTGACATATTTCTGCATACATTTAATGACATTAATGCTGATAGAACTGGCAAACAGAACCGCAAAAGCAACCATTTACTTAATAATTTACAATTGAATCCAATGATATGGCTTCTGTTTTCTTCAAGTCGGTGAGTAAACTGGAAAAACACTCCTCTGCTAAAACTTCTACTCTTCTTGTTGCCGTGTTAGTCAACAATGGCACCTGCTTTAATAGCTCCTCAACTGTTTTCTTGTTTTTCTCATCGTGACTTAAAACTTTGCCCACCATATCACTTGCACAGGTTTTAATCAACTCAGCATCAGCAAACGGCTTCTTAGCTTTAGCACGGTTCCATGAAACACGCAGCTGTATCGCTCACTTGTGCCGATGTTGATTTACACATAGTAGAAACGGAGTGTTTGTATGATGCTATCATATTCGCTGGTCTGATTTTGCAGGGTAGTTGGCAGCTGGCAACATGCATTGCATCCAGACATTTGGCTTTTACGGGCTGGATCTGGCCCACGTTCCGCCAATTGGCGTTCGCTGATTTACAGGAATAAGAAAAAACATGCCAAAGGTTAAATGGAACAAGAACTGTGCTTTTTAGGGTGTTTTTTTCTTGCCTTTAACACTTTTCCATTGTATCAATAATTATCCATTTGTCAAGAGATCAAGAGCCAATTGTTTTCCTGGGCTGCTGAAATGTTAGCAAATGCATTTCCTGACATTTTAACTACATGTTCTAGAGACATTTTAAGGGCATGTACACTGAAAAACACATTCATTTCTTTCATGCTACCTAAAGGAGGCTGGCTTTGAATAGTCGAGATTATATCTGTAAGTACAGGAAAGTGTTAGAAGTCTGCGTTAGAAACAAGAGGTGGCCTAAGATTACACATCTGCACTGCCTCACTTTTAACAGAAGACTCTGTTCTGTACGGTACAAGCTGGCAGGACAGCGCAGAGATAGAGTAGAGCACAAGGGCTAAGGCTGCAACAGAAACACAGATAGTGAGCAACAGAGACAGCTGAAAAGGCTGATAGAGACAGTATAATGTTGAGAGAGGGGCAGCCAACAAATGCATATCCACAGAGGGGGTAGACATATGTAAGAGGAAGAAGCAAGGAAGGGGGGGTAAGTGGGTGATTTATTATTTGTCTTGCTCTATGGTGTGATCACAGACAGTCAATTTATTCCAGAGAAAGGGTAGAGTGGTGACAGCGGTGGCGTGTTGATATGAGTGGCCATCAGGACCATAGGGAGAAAGATGCCAGTCTTACTTCTCTGCTGTACAAACCCACGAGTGAGGCAATGGGATGCAACCAGGGGCCTATAGTGTCAAAGTCACACACTTTGAATGCCTGATCATCCACCCTGACCTCTTCCCTAAGAGGTTTTGTTGCAGCTTAACATTGTGCTACTTTAACATTTGCTTCTGAGAGAGGATATTCAATCAATATCTTAATTTCTCAGGAAAGTATAAACGCAGTTTAGCATTTGAGTGAATTACTGAGTTTCTCTCATTTCAACAGTCTCTTCTAGTTGTTCTCTCTCCATGTTCCTTATTGGTCGGAATTTCATTATGACATCTTGAAGCCAATGGAGCCTAGCCTGCTATAGGTAGGTATGTTACAGCAAATGTTCTGAAGCAATATGTACCTGAGGGCCAATGAACACCAGTGAAACCAACCTTAAAGTCACATTGTGATGAGATGTTTATTCTACAGTAATTGTCCAGTTTGTCTCATAAGATACAGACCACACTGAGTGGCTGCTTTTTCAAACACCAGCACCAGCTGATCTATTTTTGTCCCCACCCCCAGGATGAAGGCCACACCCCCCGTGTGCTGGTATCTTCAAACCCTGCATGTGTCAACTTATTCACAGAGCACTCCGTCTATAAGAAACCATGCCTGGATCCTCCTTAACCCCCACTGTGAGCTCCTCCGAGCCCAGCAGAGAGAGGGCAGAATCCCTCTCAGTTTGACAGGCTGGTTCTCCATTGCTGTCCCTAGGTGTTATCCTCTGATGGCAAACCTCAGGAACATCCCCCCACCTCCCCTTCATAAGAGAGGAGATCCCATCACATGGAAACAGAGGGGGACATGGTCACGGTCCACACCTCTTTCATGACACTCTGACTAGTTGTGGGTTCATAGAAAGGATGGTGACAAAGATCACACATGGTCTTAACCCCCTGTATGGTATTGCCTGGCCTTCCATGCCCACCTTCTTACCTGTTTCCACTTTCCTCCATTGGCCGTGCAGTAATTAACCAGCCCTTTCCACTCAGTCCTTGTCAGTTCTTCCTCCCGCTACCTCTTCCACCCAACATTAAGCCAAGATTGAGAGAATTCATTACAAATCAACCCCTCACCCCATTTCCTATACCCCCACCCAAACCCCGCTTAAACTGCTTGCATCCTGTAATCCGACAGATTAATGGCAGAGCATGAAATGTGGCGTTTACGTCGACAAAAGTTAAATGTTGTAGGGAAGGAGGGGCGTTCTGGCTTTGGTGTGTGGATTACGCCCTGCGAAACCCCTTAATGCCAGCATAATTTGATGGAGCTGCCAATTTGCTGTATGCGCACTCTCTCTGCCCCACTTCTTATTCCTCCTCCCCCAAAACCAAAGCCTACTTTGCTGCAACACTTCTGAGGAGGATCTGAAGTTTGGAGAGGCGGAGATACACGATGGGAGGAGGGACGAACAGCCACAGATGCTGCTTCGGTTCCCTACCTCCTCCAAGCTTAAGAGCTAATGTCATTGCACGTCTGGATTTGCATAATATACTCTCTGACTCAAAGGTACTACAGGTGCATGTCGGAAACTGAAACCTGGTAGAAAGATTAAAGGTGCTTCTTGTAGCATTTAAACATCTTTAAATTTGACACATGACTATAATTAACATAAACAAAATTGCACCCCTTTTTTTCAGTGTCATAAACTACTCAAGCTAAAATGCACAAATATGACTCACATACTGCTACTAACAATGACAGTGCTGCAAATTGTACTTCCAACAGTTGACTAAATACCAATAAAAAATAAATAACCTTTTGTGGACAAACTATTGTATTGACCAAATTGTGCAAAAACTTCAAATCTACAACACAACAAAATACAAATTAAGGTCCCGCCTCGGACCAGAGAGAAAGCCAATCATAGTTTTGCATAATGGGTGTGGCATCTGGGGTGGCCAATGAGATTTCAGGAGTGGACACCCCAGCCCACTCCGTGCACTCGCCCTTGCAACCAACCATGCGAAGATGCTAGCTGCTAGCGTGGCTATGAAGGCACCCGTTCCTTCAGAACTTCTTCATAATCATCATTTAGAATTTCCCCTCAGTATTAAAAGTAACCCATGTGATTGTTGTGTATACACCACGGTTATAGAGGAGGCAAAAGCAGAACACATAACAATGGCTACGTACAGTCAAGCTGAAAAAGTTGAGTTCCATTAACAATGTCAAATATACTGTGTGTATAACTACTTTAGAGAAGTTAACTATGAGTCCCAGTGAGCATTGCTATAATATACAGTACCAGTCAAAAGTACCAGTCAAAATTTGGACACATTTTCCCATTCAAGTGAATGAGAAAGTGTGTCCACTGGTACTGTATATCCAAATAAAGGGCGTCAAATGATGCTGCCCTGTCATTATGTTAGAGGTGAGTATATAAAAACTCATTAGCTACATCCAGTTGTGGATCTATGTTTGGTAACTTTGATGATGTTTTGTTTCTGACTGGAGTGACAAAGTGCTTTGAATATGCTAGAACTCATGGCTAACGTTTTCTTTATATCAAGAGCTGTTTGGCATTCCAAACTGACTTCCCCAGAGGTCTCGCAAATGATCCTGTGTTATTATTAAATTATAGTGGAGACTCCTGTGTTCCTATATTCTGGTGATAATGTGGTGATAAAAAAAAATTCAAATGGAGCAGCTGGACCTATTTTGCTACTTTATTTGGTCAAGGTTTATTTCTTTAGACCATAATAGACAAATATATTTAACACTCCGTCAGTGGTCTTTTATTTCTTTCAACATCACAGACTCTAAGCTTTATGGCTCAGTCTATTTGGGAAGTGCTGTTGCCAAGTTTGTTAGATTTAGTGACTCAAGAGACTGCCCTGCTAAATTAATTTCTCAAAATGAACTAGCGACAAACTGCACTACATTTTCATACCACAGGGTGAACATTAATGTGTTGATTCCTACAGCATTTAGTGAAAAATTGGTACAGCTGATGCAGATACACCTACTCTGCTTTAGTTGCTTGTTTAATCCAAAGGCCCCTGATCCCAGTGCCTCACACACAGGGCGTAGACCCTACCTCTGCTCTGAGCATGGTGAGAGCAGAGAGTAGAACAGTACAGTATATAGTTTCCTTAAAACTGAAATGAAAGGTCAACAAGTAACAAAATGGAATGGGAAATTTCAGGAACACTGCTGAAAAAAAGAAAAAGTAACATTTAACAAAGGCTGTCAGTCTAGAGTTTTAGTAGATCTCATTCACCTTTTGAGACAATCAAAAATACCTCGTCAGTTATGACATGATCATCTGGGCATCTTCTAATAGCTAAGTGACATACTTGCAAGCTAACTCACAGGGCTAGCTGTGAACTAACCACTAACACACTTTCCAGTTGGGCTAATGCTAGCCAATTACAATGGCTCTCCAAGCTTCTTTCTATTTTCTTTTTGCTGGGCCATTTACTCCCACTGGCATTTTTTTCTCAGGATTCTACATCATTTCATTCAATATTGATTATTATAGATATTATAATCAAGAATTATTGAGGGGGGAATAAAAGCTCTTCAAGCTAGCTAGCTTTTTTTTTGCACTCTCAATCTTGTCCCACAATTGTCTGCAAACCATTTCTCTTTAGTGGAGCGCTATCCACTGACAGAGGAGGTGGTACAACATAGCTAATAACCTCAGTCGCTTCCTCCATTTTGGCCTCTCTGGTTCCCTCAAAGGTCAGCACTGTCAAGAAGGCTTCAGAGTTAACAATACTACTTTTACCTCTTGAGCTGTGTCGTGATCAGGACATGGTTGTCTAAGCTAATCACACTACGCACACACACACACTCTTACCAGCAATTCCAGCAAAGTTTGTGTGTGTGTGTATCTGACATAAGTAGAGGCAGGTCAGATCCAATCAAAGTGGTGTAGTCTTGCTCTCTGCCTCACCACATCAGACCTCCCTGAAATAATACTCATAATTCACGGGGAGGAGGAGGAGGGAAGTGGGGGGGCGGAGGAGTTTGCTCTTTAGCATCATTCAAAGGACATTTCCAAACTATCGCTCAAAATGACAGAGGAAGCATGGGGGTTTGCTCGGAACAATCACACTCATTCACACCTGCGTCGCCAATCCCTTCATCCCCACATCCCTCCCATCCCTCCCCCTCAGAGTCCACCAATTAATCGCAGTGAAAACATGTCTGATTGAATCTTTTCAAGCAAATCCTTAGGCTTGGGTTTTTGTTGGTCCACTCCTTGTCAACATCCATTAAAACAGGCCTTTAATGCTTCTGCCCAGGCCATCTTCCCTGCAAAATATGGAGTGAGAGGAAGGGGGTGGGGTAGAAACAGGCAGGGGGAAAGGAGGGGTGGAGGACAAAAACCTCCGGCACAGACTGATCCCACTGTCTTCAACTTTAATCAACTGTATGCTAGACCGCTCTTCATCCTCCCTCTCGCTCTCTCTCTGTCAGTCCCTCTCAGTGTCTCTTTCTCCTTCTCTCTCTGTCTTTCTCTCTCTCTTCCTCTCTCTGCCCAATAATGGGCTGTTTGTAATGCAGGAGGCGAGCTCCACATCAATCATCCCCCCCACTCCCCCCGCCGCCTCATCGCCGCCACCGCCACCACCTCGTCCTCCGCTGCAATAAATATGGAAATGAGCAGGAGCCAGTCATTGGTAATTTCAAGCTCGGCTCACTAGTGTTAAAAAAGGACACAAATGTATTAATTGCCAGCGGCCGAAGGAATCCCATTTTCTGTGGGCATTGATTACAAAATTGGTGTGAGCAGCCTTTTTTAAAGTTTTAAACTGGTTGTATAGTATGAAGCGGAAGATGGGGAATGACAAACAGGGTTGGTGACGCCACATTCACATAACCCTAGTGTTTATCATCAGTTAAGATACATCAGTTTGTGATGTAGGTCAGCTTCTCCCCCACACACAGTGGCAGAAACATGGGAAATAAGTATTTGCTGTTTTTTTTATATTTAGATATATTCATATATTGGACAGGCACACACATATGTACAAGACATGAGACTCCTACCCTCAGTGAACAGGTAGTGTGCATGCTTGCTGCACAGCTGGCTATACTAATGTGAGATTATGTCGCGTGGAGACCCAATTATCCACAATTGATCCCAAACACCTCCTGCTACATCTCTGAGAGCAGCCGTGTGTGTTTGTGGGTTTTGTTGTTACACAGCATTTACTTCTATACAGGAGAACCCACATGGACATTCTTGAAAATGCAGAAGGGATTTTTCTCTCAAGGTTAAAGGATAATTTTAAGTAATTTTCAGGCTGGGCCTTATTTCCTCAGTTTTCTCCATCATTATGACTGATTGTCTTAAAAATGTCCTCACTTCTTTGAAAAAGCCTTATAAAGATCCAGGTTGGTGCTGTTGTCAGACACATGAAATCAAACAGCTAAAGTAATAGAAGAGAAAAACACTACATGTGTATGTAAGTGTGTATATGACATTTGTTATGGTAATAATTCAATGTTATTTGATGTAATTCTTGGTTTAAAATGTATATATCTACGCTGAAGAGTGGGGTCTCTGCCAGCAATGACAGCCAGAGTGACAGCTGTCTCATATGAATACGTCCAATGTGGGGCAAACGCAAACTGAATACATCCATGCCATACTCATGTCTTTTGTATGCAAGGGTTATAAGAGTCAACAGCCACACTGGAGGCTCTGTTAGGTTTCCCCTCAGCACATGGGTAATTTGAGCTAAATTTTAACTTCAGAATCAGCTTTATTGGCCAGGTATATGTATGCATACAAGTAAATGGTGGTATACACAGCATGCATAGATTTGTGAGTGAAACATTTTTTTGGGAACAGGTTGTATACAAGGTGTGATGGATCTGCAGTGATGTCCTGAATGGAGGGCAGGTCAGCGCCATGATTGTTTCAGCTGTTACAACTGTCCGTTGTAGTCTGTTCCTGTTCTGTTTGGTGGCCAATCCAAACCAGACAGTGATGGATGTGCAGAGAACAGACTGAATAACAGCAGTGTAAAATTGATCAGCCTTCATGATGATGGAGTCTATGTTGAACGCCCACTTTAGATCCTGGGAAATCGTGGATCACAGAAACTCTTGGTTTTCCACAGCACACAGTGTTGTTCAGTATGGTGATAGGGACAGTGTTTGTGGGGTTCCTCCTGGAGTCAAATGTCATCTCCACAGTTTTGAGCATGTTCATCTCCAGGTTGAACATGCCACTGAGGAGTTTCATGACTACCTCAGAGGCCTTTGCCAGGATATGGTTAGCCAAGTGTGGTCAGCCAACCACACTTGAAAGTCCTTGTTATTCAACTTGACGACCTCCTTCACTGCTGGTGTCCACCAGTAGGTTCTTAGGTTGCTCCTTTAACAGGCTTTAAACATGGCCCAAATGGATTAAATTTCCCCAACCTCACCTGGGATGCATGAGAAATTCTCCTGCAGGTGGGAGTTAAAGACCTTGTAGAGACAGGGGCTTCAGTCAGATGTTCACACTTCACTTTTATTACACGTTTGGGTTTACTAGGTGTGTACATCAGTCTCCCCCACCATCTGATCCAAATCATCACAGAGTGATCAATTGACAGCTCTGCTCCCCTCTTCACCAGAGTGTCTAGGACATACAGCCACAGACTTTATGATATGACGATAAAGTTGATCATCAATCTTTTGCCAAAGGTGCTCTGGTACCAAGTACACTTAAAAATCACTTTGTGCTCAAACATTGTTTGTTTGGCCAGTCCATGACTAGCTCAGAAGTGCAACAAGAAAGCACCACTCAGGTTCAGATAAGGCAGGTCATTCCTTTGAATCATCCCCCTTCCAGGTTTCTCCATCCCCACATGCCCATGCCTAGGCAGTATCCTTTCCAGGACCCCACGCAAAGACTCTCCAGAGTCATTAGGTTTATCCTCTGGAGCCCATAAATATAAATCCAAACTGTTATGGCAATTCATTCAATAGATATTTCAGTTTGGACCAAAATGGTGAACCATGTGGTCTCTGTTGTCAGATGTTTCTCCAAATGTCCGCTGACTTGTGGTTGATAACTTAAAACCAGTGGATGCTGTGTCTGGTTTTGGTCTGATGTTCAGACAGCTGATATTGTCTGTTTCACGTGTTCATTTCTAAAAAAAATTATTCAACATCCATTCGCGAAGTATAGGTTTAGGGACTAAAGCAGCAGGATTAGGGGTAAAATGTGGCTAAGGGGAAGTGAGTGAGTGATGTTCTCCTCTCAACATTGACTGTGCTGGATAGCTCCAAATGAGAATGAGAGAAGCAGGTCGTTTCACTTCTCTGGATAAAAGAGGTCTAAAAATAAATATAAAAGCTACATTCAAAATGAAAATAAAAGTGAGTTATGTCCCCACCTACATACACACAAACAGAATTGCAACCTGTCAGCCATCTAGCTCCAGTGTGTGTGTGGTTGCTAAAAAACATGTGCATGCAATATGCATGCTTATGTGTACATATATTTATGTATAATGTGCTTTTCAGTGTGTTACTATGGAGTCTATTTTTGTTTATGCCTGCCTGTTAGCCTTTCTGTACTCCACAGTGAATATGTTTGCCCTGTCACAAACCCCAAGTTGTGCAAATTAATCTTGCTTTACTGCTATTAACGCAGAGCAACCTCATTCACAAGTCGAACACATACTGTATACACACATGCGCATGCTGCACAATAATAATAAAAATAATAAATCGACACAGGTCTGAGATGGTGTCCAAGGAATCTCATTTCCCCATAAATTATAGCTGTAAACTTTTGCCGCCACGCAGCATAATTAATTCTCGTGCTGTTACACAAAAGGAAATGTCGAGTGACAAATGGGCGCAGCAGTTGAAAGCTGCCAGGTCTGCAAAACATTTTCCACTCCAATTTCTAAGCAATTTTACTGTAAATCATCAACCAGAACTGGCTACTTTAGGAAGCAGGACAACATAGTAAGTGAAGTGATGAGGAAGCGAGAGAGAAAGAGAGAGAGAGAGAGAGAGAGAGAGAGAGAGAGAGAGAGAGAGAACGTTGCCAAAAGAAAGAAATAATAAATTAACATAGAAAATAAAATATTATCCGTGTCATTTTAACTTCCATTTTAAAATGTGAAAGGCCAAATTGTAAATATAACCCTCCATATATGGGTTATTTAATATTACACACGACATTTTAAAATCAGTAATCGTGAATAAATACAGGAAATATATAACATATAATTACACTGTGAAATAATTGTAAAATAATCAAACTTAGTTTATGTTTATTTATCCTGAATAGTATTTTTTTCATAAAATTTTAATTTGATCCCAGCAGCCTTTATTTATTTGATAGTATTTTTTTAAATGCTTGCCTATGTGGTAATTTATAACCAATGCAAATTCCACTGTTTCAGGTTACCAAACCAAACTATTGCTTTTTGTTTTTTTTCTTCATTATTTTTTATTTGAAGGTAAACTGATATTTTTCTATCTGGGTCTTATTTTCATAAAAATGGCTATTCCGACTATGGCTCATGCGACTGTTGCACCTCTGCAAAACAATGTATATGTCAAGGCAAGCACCTAAAATTTCCCCAAAACTTTAGTTTTACATAAATCGGTTTCAATGCATCTCTTGAGTCCAAAGTAAACACATATATTATTCTGTTCTGCACTCTTATAGTAGATGGTATCATAGTACTCTACATATACTATACATTGCTGACTTTGCTGCTACTAACCACAACACTATGTCACTAAGTTTGAGATGATATTGAGCTATTAGCCGTGTGTACTCTATTTATACTGTTTGAATTAACATTTTGAGTTGAATTGCTCTTATACTTTTTTGTATTTTTATTCTATTTATATTTTTAATTTTCTTTTTATCTATAATTACTTCTGTCATTGTGCTGCTGCAACACCTACATTTCCCCTGGGCATCGATAAAGGCTTATCTAATGTTATCTTACAAAGTTGTTATGGTGAAAGTATCTTCTGTGTCAGTGATCTGGAGATGAAAAGTAAAATACGTTGATGTTTCAATGTAATCTACCAGTAATGTGCTCTTGCCATTTCAGTGTGTTGGTGGATGATGTTGTTGTATGTTGCAGCAAAAGTCAGGTCCATTTTTCTCTGACGGGTAATGGGTAGCTCAGAAAAGCTCTATCTGTGTTGGGACCCCCACTAAACATGGCCTAACCCTTGCTTGAGAAAAGCTACAGTTTTGAAAACTGATTTCATAAAACAATACAGATGCTATGAATGACTACAGCTGTATAAACTTTCCTTTTGGTGCCACCTTCACATAGATTTACCACATTGGTGCAGGCAGTCCTCTCAACATCTATTCAGCGCTTAAACATTGCTGGGCTGTACCTAAGCATGAAATGGAAAGCAGCTCCTAATGCTGGAAGAAAGCTCACTTTGACTCTGCATTGATCAACTCTCGCGACTGATTGGGGCCAATGCAAATAACAGGGAAGTGATGGACAGCGACTGGACTGCCTCAACCCAGCCTGGAGGAATTAGCCCACATGCTTCCCACGAGACACAGACCCTTTATCAATGTCTGTGGACCTAGGGCCAATTTGAATGTGACTGAAGCACTCAGTGGACATGACATTGACGAAGGAGGCCCATTGGAAGCCATGGTTCAATGACTCATTATGGAGGAGGCTACAGGCTGTGTTTTCTGCATTTGATACAGCACCAGCCTTTAAAAGCACTAATTGGAGTGTAAATGTGTCCTTTCTCTTGCATCTGTTTTGTTTGTTCTTATCTTGTTACTGAAATGAGCTTGTCAGATCAGCCATTAATCTTAGTTTGAAGTTTACAGTGCATTTAGATAAAAAGGCAACAAGTTAAGATGAACAAAAACACTTAGTATGTTCCGAAAAAAATGTTTCATCCAAGAGGGGCTCCTGTTATAGTAATGGTTGTGCTGATAATAACAATAAAAACTAACTATAAAAGAACCCTCTGTATTTTAACAAGATAATTAATTACATGGATTAATGCCCCATCCCATCTTCCTACCAAATTATGGCCTATCTGAGGCTCCACAGTCCTCCAGACTGTACTTAAAGTAAAAAGTGCATTCCCTGTCCTGTTATTACCAGAGAAAATAAATAAATAACAGATTGGGGAAGGATAAACACTTTTGCCTTTTGATGTGATCGGACTATACATTGTACAAACTAGTTTGTTTGAAGCCTCCTGAAACCTTTGAATGTATTATGCTATTTATTTCTCAGGGAAAATGCCAGAAATCATTGAAGCAAATTACAAAAAACATGTTACTGATGCATTACACATAGGATTTCTAGCCAAGGCTAATTTCCAACCTTTTCTACTTCTACTGCAAAATCTTCACTTTTTCAGAAGGAGAACCTGAGGCATTCCACTGAAATAGAAATCTACTTCGAAAATATAAAACTTTAGTTAGAGAAAACTCAAAATCATTTTTAAAACACCACAGCCATGGGAACATGTTGTGAATAGTTTAGTATATTGTTAATGATGGTGACGAAGAGAAGCAGTCTAAACTGTCAAAACCTGCTTCCCAGGCCAGATCAACACAGACAGTATACAAAATACTATTGAACACTATAAAAACAACTCAGACACTGTCTGAAATGTTGGGTGCTTGCTTGTGCAACATTAGAAGCCTGGTTATTTTTGAATTTTCTCACTTTTATGTCAGTTAGCTTGAAACAATCATGCTTGCACTACTTGAAATAAAAAAAAAGGATAACAACTACACATCCTGGGTTGCTGCATGTTCCACCTGATTAACTCCTCCACTAGGAAGCACCGAATGAAGAGGAGATGGCGAGACAGCCTTTGATTCATATTTTGATCACACTAAAGTTGTGCGTTCCATCCATAATGAATGTAATTTAAAAATACAATACACAAACACGCTCCAAACCCCCAATGCATGTGGCAAGGTAGCCTGGCCATTGTGGATTACTAACTTCACAACTTCTATGCCCACTTTGTTGGGGACAACCATTAGGTGCCCATCAAGGCTGTGCTCCCAGCAGACCACCAGCGCCTCACACTCTCCCCCCTGGCCTGTGTGCTGCAACTGTTCCGACGTGCTTCAAAACCATCTCTGTTGTGCCAGTGACAAACAACATAACTTCAACGAGCCTAAACAACTTCTGCCCTTTTGCACTCACCCCCACCATCATGAAGTGCTTCAAGAGGCTGCTCCTGCCTCATCTCTAAACCTGCCTATCACCAGAACAGGTGTATGGAGGATGCCATCTCCATGGCGCTACACTGTGCCCTCTCCCACTGGTACAACAGCAACACCCTAACCCTATGTGAGAATGCTGTCCACCAACAACAACAACAACCTGGTCCTCAACACTAAGAAGACCAAAGAGCTCATTGAGGACCTCAGAAAAACCAGGACATACACCTGCATCATATCAATGATATCAATGGAAGGTTGGTTGAGCATGTCACTAGCTTTAATTTTCTGGGAGTCCACATCTCCAAGGACCTCTCTTGGACCCTTAACATTTTGACCATGGTCAAGAAGACACAAGCTTTTCTTCTCCCAGAGGAGACTGAAGAAAGTCCATCCATCACCTCGGATGAACTTCTAGTGCTGCACCATCTACTGTTACATCCTGTGATTTTTGTTAGTTCCTGTTTTATTTTGAAGGACTGTTCTCTCTCCACTGTTGTTTTCCCTCCGGTTTTGATTAGGTTTACCTGTGTCCCATTACTTACCTACCGCTGTTTTCATCGTTAGCCCTACCTTAGATATACCGGTTCCCTTCCTTTGTTGGTTCATTCTCTTAGTTTCTCTGTTCCTTGGTCTGTGAGTGTCAGTTTCCCGGGTTTCCTGATTTCCTTGTACTCTTCCTGCCTGCTGTAAGTCAGTTGTAAGTTTATTTTGTTCTAATACATCTGTTACCTGACAGGACATAGTCGGCACGTATGTTTTCTTGTCTTTTCTTTTTTTTCCTCTGTCCTAAATCCAGGGCATAATCGTCTGGGGGGAACCCACAGACGCAGAACACACACAGCGTTAGATGGAAGAACACAGTTTATGTGTGGTTGCTGAAAAAGGGGCAGACGGACGTAGAGCCGAGGCGGAGCTGAGCCAGGTGGTTAGGCGAGCCAGGTGGTATCCAGAGGAGAGGAACGAATCCACAGGAGAGATCAAAGGGAAAAGGGATCTTCACATGGGTAAACGGACGATCTGGCAAAGACTGGAGGGATGAGCCGGGGTTTTAACTGCAATGGTGATGAAGATGTGAATCAGCTGCGCTGCTCACCGGTGAGGAGGTGCTTCAACTCCACCCAGGCTAGACATACAACACACAGAACAGACACACCAACATATAGAGAGGAGACGACACCTAGGGGAGGTGAAAGGCATACACCCAAACCATGACAGTTACGAAGTCAGCAGTCCTGTCAACCTCTGTTCCTGATGCAGCTGCAGCCATCTCCAGTTCCTGACCTGTAGCTTCGACCCAGTCTTCCAGAGTGGCTTCATCTACATTTGCCCATCCTCAGTCCATTTGCCTCACCTACCTCTGTTTCCATCGTTAGCCCTTCCTTATATATACTGGTCCCCTTTCTTTGTTTTTCTTCTGTTGGTTCATTCTCTTTATCTTTTCCTGGTTCTGTTCCTTTATCTGTTCCTGAGTGTCAGTTTCCCTGATTTCCTTAGTATTACCCGTCTTCTCGCCTGCTGTAAGTCAGTTGTAAGTTTTTATTGTTCTAATAAATCATCAATCTACATCAGTCTGCCTGTCCTGCCTGTGTTTGGGTCCTTTCCCTGATGCCTGAATGGCAAATCATGATATCTACAGGTATCTACACACTGGCCGCTGACAGCGGCTGGAATCCCCCCGCTCAGATGGATGCCTTCCTGCATGGCCTGAGCAGCTCCATGAAGGTTCTGCTGGCACCTTTGGAGCTGCCGCAGATCTGGACGCAGTGATTGTGAGGATAGACAATCGGCTGACAGAGCGACAACGGGAGATGGGCAAAGGGGATTCGCAACCTACTGGCACACTAGGAGGGATCCGCTGGGCCTGACACAGCCTCTGAGGTGCGACAGTGCCGCTTGCGGGAGGGCCAATATTTCTACTGTGGAGAAAAAGGACACCTGCTCTCTGGCTGCCCAGCAAAACACCGGGCTCACCAGTGACAAGGAGGATAATGGTGAGCAACTCATCCCCCGACTACCCTCCTCGTGCTCTCACGACAGCACAGGTAACTGTTAATAAACAAAAGTTTGAATACAGAGCGTTAATTGACTCAGGGGCAGATGAAAACCTTATGGACCATGACCTAGTGGAAGGTGGAAGTAGAGGTTATGGCTCAACCGCTTAGCCTGGGCATTGGATGGGCAGCTGATATTAACCATTGGTCCAAACAATACGAAACTGGTCCTTTTTTTTTCTTTTTTGCTCTAGTCACCACCAGTTAATTTTGGGTTTCCCTTGGTTAACTAAACACAATCCCCATATTGATTGGAGATTAGGTCAAGTGACGGGATGGAGCCAGGTCTATCAAAACACTTGTTTGGGGCATCAGACAGAGAGGAAGGGGACACTATGTAATGACAGATCTGTCATAGCTATTAAAGGGGTGGCTCTAGACCTGGAAGAGGGTGAGTTTCCTGATCTTTCCAGTGTCCCTCCTTGTAACCATGGTTTAAAAGAGATTTTTAGCAAGGCAAAGGCCCTGTCTCTGCCTCCCCATATGCCTTATGACTGTGCCGTAGATCTGATTCCCAGCTCATGAGAGCTTACATTGATTCTTCGCTGCAGGCCGTCCATCTTTCGTCCTTTCCCAGTGGCGGCAGGATTTTTCTTTGTGGATAAGAAGGATGGGTCTCTTAGGCCGTGTATAGGCTATAGTCCACTTAACAGAATAACAATTAACAACATGGACAACATGTCCACTGCTTTTGAACTGATCCAGAAGGCTCAGATGTTCACCAAGCTGGATTTGCGCAATGCTTATCATCTGGTTTGCTTACGGGAGGGGGATGAATGGAAGATGGGGCCAGACACCCCTAGTGGTCATTATGAATACCAGGTCATTCCGTTTGGACTTACTAATGCTCCAACAGTTTAGGCCTTGGTGAATTATGTTTTGAGGGAGTTTCTGAATGTTTTCGTTTTTGTGTATCTTGATGACATTTTAATCTTTTCTCCAGATAAGATGCATGTGTATGCTGTTCTCCAGCGTTTGTTGGAGAACCAGCTTTACATGAAAGCGGAGAAATGTGAGTTCCATGTCACCACTGTCTCTTTTCTGGGTTTCATTATTTCCCCAGGTCAGGTGGAGATGGACCCCAGGAAGGTTGAGGCGGTGGCTTCCTGGCCCGCTCCCTGCAACAATAAGAAGGTTAAACAGTTACCTGGGGTTTGCTAACTTTTACAGGCGGTTCATATGAAACTTCAGCACTGTGGCAGCCCCGTTGCTATCACTAACCTCTCCTCTTGTGCCTTTTAAGTGGACTCCCCAGGCTAAGGCTGCTTTTTGGCAACTAGAGGAGCTATTCACCACTGCTCCTTACTGTCCCAGACCAACATTGACAGTTTGTGGTGGAAGTGGACGCATCGAACGAGGGGATTGGGGCCGTGCTCTCCCTGTTTTTTTTACCACTTTTACTTCCTCCTGTCTTTCAGCCCCTATTCGCAAAACACCAAGTCTGATGCTTAGAGCCTATTGCCAAGAATCGCGGACCTATCTTACCACTGCACCGCGTGATAGGTGCAGTTTCATGGCATATATTAGACGAGGTTGAGCAGGCTGTTAGTGGGGTCCCGGCTTCTAGTGGTTGTCCAGAGAACAGGAAGCATGTGCCTGCATCTCTGCGATCACGGGTCATTCACTGGGCTCACACATCCTTGCTTACCTGTCATCCGGGGGTGAAAAGAACTATGTATGTCATCAAGCAGCATTTTTGGTGGTCTAATTTAGAAAGAAATGTTAAATCAATGTGGCTGCCTGTCAGGCCTGCGCGTGTGGAAAGCTCTCTTCTAGGCCATCGGCAGGATTGCTGTGGCCCCTGCCTATTCCTCATCGGCCCTGGTCCCACATTTTTTGGACTTTGTCACAGGACTGCCGGAATCTCTGGGTCACACTACGGTCCTGACAGTGGTGGACCGCTTCTTGAAGATGGTTAATTTCATCCCGTTACCCAAGTTTCCCTAAGCCAAGGAGACGACTGAGGTCATGTTGCTCTAGGTTTTTCGTATACATAGATTTCCCTGTGACATTGTGTCCCGTGGTCCCCAGTTTGTTTCTAGGTTCTGGAAGGAGTTTTGCCGATCGGCACCAAGGTGAGCCTATCCTCGGGGTACCATCCGCAGACTAACGGACAGTCAGAAAGACTCAACCAGGAGGCCTGCCTACGGGGCTTGGTAATGCAGTCCCCATCCTCCTGGAATACACACAGAACTCTCTGCCCACAGCTGCTATAGTTATGACCCCTTTCCAGTGTGCGTATGGTTACCGGCCTCCTTTGTTTCAGGAGAATAAGAGTGATATCCAGCGGTGTGCCTGATCCTGCGATGAATCGCGGTGCACATAAAGATGGATTTGGATTGCCGTAGGCGAGAGGCTCCGGTGTGCCATCCTGGCCAAAAGGTTTGGCTTTCAACCAGGGAGCTGCCGCTGCATGTGACTTCCTGGAAACTCGCTCCCAGGTTTGTGGGCCATTTTCCCATAACTAAGGTGGTTAACCCCGCTTCGGTGCGCCTGCGCCTTCCTGGGTCGCGCAAGGTCCATCCTACCTTCCATGTCAGTCGGGTGAAGCCGGTGGTGGAGAGCGTCCTGGTTCCCCCGACCAAGCCCCCGCTGCCCCCCCAGTCATCAATGGTGATCCGGTCTACACGGTCAATAGGTTGTTGGCTGTTCGTTGGCAGGGTCGCAGGAGACAGTTTCTGGCCGATTGGATGGGTTATGGTCAGGAGGAGTGATCCTGGATTCTTGCAGGATTTATTGTGGACAAGATGCTGATAAGGGACTTTTACCGGCGGCATCCTCAGGTTGCTGGGCCATCGGGAGCTGTCCCTGGACACGGGAGGTACTGTAAGGACTCGTCATTTGTGTTAAGTTATGTCTTTTTTTTGTTTTTGTTTTGGTTCATTTCCTGTTTTATTTAGTAGTTTTGTAGTGTAGTCTCGCCGCTTGACTTTTTTGTCTTTGTTGCATGTACTGTGTTGCCAGATTGCCTCCCACGCTCTGATTTGTTTCATCTGTTACTCATTTCCTGGTGTATGTGTTTTGTCTGTTCAAAACTGCTCTGTCTCAGAATGGAGTGCACTGCAGAGGGTGCTGAAAACTGCCCAGCGCATCACTGTAACTCCACTCCCTGCCATTGAGGATGTCCAGCACAAGCATCGTCTGCGGAGGGAGTGCATTGTCAGGTACACCTCTCACCACAGACTGTTTGCCCCTCTGGAAGGTGCTACAGGACTCTCTGTTTTGAGTCCAGAAGGCTCAGGAACAGCTTTTTCCCCCAGCTGGCACCTTGATGAACTCTGCACCATGGTGATAGTTAGATTATTCATGTACCAGCCTGAATGAGCTGGTGACCTCATACGCTTCATCTTCACTGTTGTAGTATTGACTTCAGTGGCTGTAGATGAGTACAGTAGATTAAATTTAATTATTGTAGATGTGTTCTTCAAAATGGTTGCATTCTTGTTTTTGGCTGCATTTCTAAACTTCAGCACATCCAATGGCTTGTGGTACGAAAAATCTGAAAGGGAATTGAAGCATCAACCATATCAATACATGCCCCGAAAGAACACAAACACATTTTCAAGCAAGACCGTGGAACTCTGAAGTGGAACATTGACCATTTGTCTTGTGGTCTCCCCTTGCTTTTAATTTTAATGAATTATTTTATGTGAAATTTTAGCAGCCTATCTACTCCATTATAAACTTTGGCAAGGGTAAGAAAAGGGAATTGCCGTCTAATTAATTATTTCCAGCTTTTGTTTCTAATTAAATGCATGGTTAGTCTACTCTGTGAAGGTGGGTGTGTCGCAACAATGCTGTTTTACCAGCACAGACACACTCGGTGAGCCCGGTTCTGACTGTCACACCCACGCATCTACAAGAAACATGATGCTGAGCAGCAAAACAAAGGAAAGTTTGGAAAGGAAAAGTAAAGGAAAGTGTAATGGAAATGGAGGCCCATTGTTTGCCAGTCACATTTTTTAAAGCAACATTATTTTACAGTTGAATCATATAAAATGTGTTTGTGCACGTCACCATCCCTGCAGCAGCTTGGAGCTCAAGAACACCATGCTAAATTTATATGAGGCTTACCATAAGCAAGAAAAGGGAACCTAAACCATGTCCTATCTTATAACTATGATTAATGGCTGCCAACTGTCATACATGCATCAAGAACAGAGCCATACATCATGCAGTAACTACAGCTGGCAAATACTGACAAGTACACTGAAACCATGCCACAGCATAGACATAATAGCCCGTTTCAGTGTTCAAGCTTTTTTGATTTAATATTCAAGTACATGTGTTGGAAAAAACATTTAATATGTACAATTTTGGCAAAATAGAAAAAAGAACAAAAAAATATGGATGCATACACACATACACACACTCAGACACACACACCTCTATTCTTGTGTAATCCGTCATCTTGCCTATGGTTTTAATTCCTGTTAACTGCATGGTTGCATGCCGCTGCATCGTTCATTCTAATGGAATTGAATAACAGAGCTGCTTGGCTGCACTTGCACAGGCCTGCTTTAATTGGAATGAATGTTTTTTTTTTTTTTTTTTTACTGAAATATTCAGGCCAATTTTTCTCAGTTTATAGACAATGTGTGGCTCAAGTATTAGTCAGTTCCCCCCCTCTGTAGCTATGTAAAATATAGACAGTATATATATGGACAAATGCCCCCGGACAGCTTTGTATTGAATGGAAATGTATGTAGTATGGCAGCTTACCGTATTTTATTTTGTGTATGTAAAGTGATGTCTTCAGTTTACATGTTATATACATATACACATACATAATAATATGTATATGCATTCTGAATGACTGCCAGAAATGGTATGTAATATCTATATTTCCAAGCACTGTAGTGGTCTGGAAGAATCAGTTGACAGGGTGGGCCTTCACAGATCAGAGTGACCTACATTGCCATGTACTTCTGAGGTGCGGAGTACAAAATGAAATGTCACAGGATATTCACAATACTTATTTATTTGTTCTGAAGAATAACTTAAATTTGCTGTTTACCCATCAGAAAAACAACTCTGCCACCTAGCAGTAGCTTATTTAAACCATATTTACATCACTAACTACATTTATAATTATAGGTTACTGAGTCTTTGGTTGGTAAATGTATGTGCAAAATCCAGGCATGACTAGCTATTGTGTGTATTAAAAAAACATCTTTCCCACTTTGAAATTACACACAAATACGGCAAAAGCCCAGATGTCCCAGTTTTCCACCACCACATAAACACAGTAAGCGTTTACAAAACTGTGGAGCTGGGAACAGCATTAATATAGTGTAAAATCCCAAAAGCAAAAGTAACCTGATCTGTTGCTTAACAGGTGATCCGTGCAAATAAATATATCAATCTCTAAATAAATACAAAGACATTTGTAAGAGCAGGAAGCTTTTTGACAGCAACAAGGATCAGCTATGTGAAGTTTAAGTTAAAAAGCTGTAAGTAAAAGCTGTAAGTAAAAAAGCTGTAAGTAAAATTACATTCAAGTTGTGATGTGTGCATTTGTAAAACATTTGCATTTGTTTTTATGGTTTTCGAATTGCTTGTATGTGGATTGGAATACACATTTATGAATACCTGAAGTTATGGACAAATCATTGTTTATGTTTACAAATCTTGTTTTTCATTTACAAATCGTATTCTTCATTTGCAGATGAAATTTGAATTAAAAAACAGAATACACACAAGAATATAAGAGTAAGAACACAAAACACACTATGACCACTATGATATAATATCACTATGATATCACCAAATGGAATAGATTCAGATGTAAGTTGATTAAGAATCAGAATCAGAAATCCTTTAATAGTCTCGCAGTGGAGAAATGTACATTGTTGCAGCAAAAGTGTACAGTGCAGAAGAGAGAAAAATAAAATCTAAGTAAAAGTAAAGAATATAAATAAGAAGCATGGTAAGAGTGCAGGTAGTGCAAATGTAAGATGATTAAAAAAAAAAAAGGGTCAGGGTCAGCACTTACCACAAACCTGTCAACACATTAAAATCGATTTATGTTCGATGCAAGGGGTTAACAAAGTTCAACTATGAATACACTATATGTATATGTATATTTCATTCAGTGCCATAGGTGCATAAAAAAAGCACCTAGCCATGCAGTCTGCCTTAACAAACATTTGTGAAAAAATGGGATGTTCTAAAGAGCTCACTGAATTCGAATGTGGTACTGTCCGGATGCCACCTTTGGCAAGTCAGTTCGTGAAATAGTATTATTGCAAAGTGGAAACGTTTAGGAACCACAGCAACTCAGCCACAAAGTGGCAGACCACGTAAACTTACAGAGCCAGTTTTAGTACTGAGGCGGATAGTGCGTAGAAGTTGCCAAAGCTCTGCTGACTCAATAAGTGTTGATGAGTTCCAAACCAGCTTTGGCAGTAATGTCAGCACCAAAACTGTGCACCGGGAGCTTCATGGCATGGGTTTCCATGGCCGAGCAGCTGCATTCAAGCCTTACATCAACAAGCACAATGCCAAGTGTCGGGTGGAGTGGTGTAACTGCACTCCGGAGCAGTGGAAACGTGTTCTGTGGAGTGACCAATCACGCTTCTCTATCTGGCAATCTGATGGACGAGTCTGGGTTTGGCGAATGCCAGGAGAACGTTACCGGCCTGACTGCATTATGCCAACTGTAAAGTTTGGTGGAGGAGGGATAATGCTATGGGGTTGTTTTTCTGGCGTTGGCCTAGGCCCCTTAGTTCCAGTGGAGGGAAATCTTAAAGCTTCATCTTACTAAATTAGAGTATTTCTATGCTTCCAACTTTGTGGAAACAGTTTGGGGAAGGCCCTTTTCTGTTCCAGCATGACTCCAGGCATGGTTGGATGAGTTTGGTGTGAAAGAACTTGACTTGCCCTGACCTCAACCCCATTGAACACCTTTGGGATGAACTAGAACAGAGATTGCGAGCCAGGCCCTCTCGTCCAACATCAGTGTCTGACCTCACAAATGCTCTTCTGGATGAATGGGCAGAAGTTCCCACAGACACGCTCCAAAATCTTGTAGAAAGCCTTCCCAGAAGTGACGAAAGCTGCAAAGGGGGGACCAACTTCATATTAATGCCTATGCATTCGGTATGGGGTGTCATTAAAGGTCCTGTAGGTGTAATGTGTAGATGGCACAATACTTTTGTCCATATAGTGTACGTATGGCATAGGTCTTTTTTTAGGAGGCACATGTGAGCTCCTCAGGACTGAGAAATGTTACCCAAGATTGAACTCCAACTTGACAGAATGTTACAAAATGTTTTTTTAATGCAACATAACTTGGATGTTATTTAGCCTTCCATGCTTCTCACAGTAAATAAGGGTGTTACTTTTATAATTGATGTCATTCACTGAGCCTACTGACCTGATGCACAAACAAGAAACGTCATTTGTTTATTCCTTTTCTCTGCATGGGTTGCTAGCTCATTCTCATCACTGTATGTGTACACAGAGCACTCAATACTCATCAGTACACACAGTGACAACTTAGAGGCCAGATTAGTGCATGTGCAAAATCCACCCTCCACCAAAGTGAATTAATTGTCTAATGGCTTTAAATTGATTAGGCATGTCTCGGGTTTGAGTTGCAAATCTCCCTCTAATCCAGGTATTTCCCTCTCAGGATAAGCATGGGATTGCTTTAATTAGCATCATGACCGTGTGTTGGGTACAGTAACATGGCAGCGAACACCTGGAGCTGAAGTTACAATGTGTTTGGGTGATAAGGGCTTTTGCATTTAGCCACTTGCTCAAACACACTCAGTTAATGCCACAGTAGAACATGCTAAGCTGGCAGAAAATAACTAATATCAATTTGGCCAGGAGGCAGTACAAGCAGTGAACAATTCTGAAAATCTGAGTGTTACAAGTTTGGTGTTTTGGCTTTTGGGTTTCCTTGTTCTAATACATGTTTGATGTATGTAAAAGTAAGACATGTAGCTTTTAACTCCAAACACGAAGCATCTCAAAGTTAGACATTCCTGCCATGGTCAGGGGTTCCTGGCAGTGTTGTTTTGTGATTGGTCAAGGTAACAACAAGGATAACCACAGCAAACAGGACAACAGTTTCAACCATTTTACCACTGTGTCTTTATCGGCCAAGACCTAGCTATAACCACCATCTTGATTTCTATGTTTACATTAACATAGCACCCGATGCAGTAGAAGGATTTGTTACAGAACAAAGCGACTGGTAGATGGGAATACACAGCACAGGAACAAGTGAAAAATGACTACAGGAAAGCAAAAGATCATAAAGTGCTAAACAACAAAGTGTTCTGGAGAGTAGTAATACAGTGAAAGCACGAGGACTCTGGCTCCAAAGTCTCACAGCTTCTTAAAAGTCCAGGTTACAGGTTTTTCGGTTCTTGCAGTAGAAAAGAGCTGTAAGTGCAGTGCCATATGAAATTCTTTCCTGAGGCACATTTTCCAGCGACAAGCTTCATCAGGTGGGTTTAATTATAGGAAGGTTTACTTCCTCTCCCTTAACGCCAACCCCCCTCTGCTAAACAACCAGTAAGACCAACTGGAAATGTATACAATGGAATATGGAAACATATTAAATGTTTGGAAAAGGTAAAATTGAAAGGTCTGACTTCTGTCAGTCACAACAGTGAGCTAAGTAGGATGGTAGGATTGCAATCAGAAAACTGTCTATGTAAGAGTTTGTCACATCATGGTTAGCATCATCAATTAAAATGTTGTGAATAGTTCATAGACGTTTTCATTTACATTCCCTCATTTTAAATGTAACACTCCAACCCAAAGTCGTAGTGTGGCAGTGTGGCAAAACCAGTAGTGGCAGTATCCTGCTGACCTGTTTTGAAACTTCCACTATCTGCTTCCACGATTTTGCAAGGGCACCATCACTGCATCCTAGTCTTAGCACTGCCTAAGACGATTGTGATTGGTTTAAAGAACCAGACCTTTCTCCAGCACTGGCAAAACAAGGTCAACTCAGCATGTCCATATATAGTCTTAAGAAGTGTAAGCTTCCTATTGTTTTGAACTGTGAAACTACTGTACGCAGTAATGGACACAATCATTTAGGAGCTATTCAGACTGTACAGAATTTTCAATCAACAATGAAACAACCTATTCTCGAAAGAAATACACCAACTCAACAACCAGCTTGTGTAAATTGTAAACAGATTTTGCACTTAAGTGTGTATTTGATGTAATATCACAATGGGAAATTGCCAGTGCAATCATACACAAATAACTCATTGAGAAAACCCTTGCCCTGAGCAAAAACACAGCAGTTGGTCTCCAATATGTGAATGACAAATGAATATCACTCAGTGGGTCAGATGGTGTAGACACACTCCATGCTCTGTGCTAATCAGGCCAACCTACAGACCTCACATACCATCAGGACATCCTCCAGGGGGAAATTAGTACTTTCCACTTTGCTAAACGAGTATACTTTCCTCCCTGGGTGAGCACATTGTTTGTTACATGGGCAATTTCTTTATGTAAATTGTACAACAATGGGTTACATACCAATTAGAAATAAAACATTGCATTTCATACTGATTCTGAATAGCAAATTAGAGGTTTATGCACATTTTCTCTGGGGAAAGCTACAATAAATGCATACATATATAACATTATTTATACATCAGTTAAAAGTAAAACTAAGTGCAAGTTACCTACCTTGTGTGAAAAAAGGACCTCATGACCATGACTTGTTTATTTTGTCTGACTTGTCAGCCACTATCTAAATTTGATATCTATACCAGTGTACTTGGAAAGTCACCTAGGGCTAACTAGCTAATGTACCTATTGTACATTAGTTATTTCTGAGTTAATATCAAAAATAAATCATCGAAATTTTTATTAATATATGACTTTCATACCCTATGTCTTTCGCACAAAACACATAATAGTAAGAACATCTGGAGTAGTATACGGTAACTACAAAAGATTTTACAAAAGTATTTTAACAACTAACAGCTATAAAAGGCTGAACTGCAACAATGGCAAAAACTGTTGAGAAAAAATAAGAAACCACTCACAGACAATCTGCAGACAAAGAGGGACGAAAAAGACAACACAATCAAGTACTGAACAAGTATCATACTTTAGTTAGGCGTCCTATCAATTAGCATTAAACCTGACCTTTGTGCTGCGATTGTATAGTCAAGCTCCAGAGCCTTAAAGGAAGTGTCTGCTGAAGCACAACTACAATCTATTTCTTTGATATGGAAATATCATCAGAACATACAATGAAAAATAAAGCAATACAACTAAACAGCTACCATTAAGGTGGGATTTATTGCAGTTTTAGCTAGACAAACCTAAGAAACTGGCAACTGAGTGTATATTGGAATGGAGCTGATAGTCACTGACACGGTGACCTTTGTTTGGTTGTGATTTCTCACCCTATAATTTCACTTAACTTCATAAAGCTGAAGGTACAGACCGAGAAAAATGTGAGGAAATCACCTTGGATACTGTCCAAATGCCCACAAATTTTTATCTTGTTTTAACCTAATGGAGCAACTTTAGATTCTGTAGGCTGATGAGTATCTCTGATTTTAGTCTTGCTTTGACTGAAAGTTTATAAACCGTGATCTTCCTGGGAAGAGTTAACATTCCACAATTAAAAAATGTACACATGGTGGGTATTATATGATCTAATGAAAACTCTACTACTTTTAGGAAAATGAACAGATAAAGGATTCTGTGTTTCTCCAACAGTTTATTGCCAGTTGTGCGGAGAAGACAGTTCATAATTTAAGCTTTTTATTAATTAAATATTTTATTTAAACAATTAGCTAAATATTTAAATATGCCGAGGTTACATATTAGGACGCCCCTTCTCTTTGATGCCTGGTGACTTCATGGCCGCTTTTGTTTACACCCGGGATCAGCTGATTGAACTTAAGCCGGCCATGGTGACCAGATCTGCGGACATCCCGCAGGAGATCTAGAGAGAAACACACCGAGGCTGCAGGGGAAAGAAAAATCAGCGAAAGAGAGAGTCCAGAGAGAGACAACTGACGAGTATTGAGAGGAGGAAATTCAAACCATGTCTCCCCACAGTTGTCATGGGCAACGTGAGATCGCTAGCTAACAAGATGGAGGAGCTAACGGGGCTGGCCCGGAGTCAGACGGAGT
>JAVQJD010076452.1:0-31285 GCA_036023655.1 Nannoperca australis
CTCTATTTTCTATTCATTTCACAACGTATGGTGGTGAATAAGTGTGACTTTTCATGGAAAACACAAAATTGTTTGGGTGACCCCAAACTTTTGAACGGTAGTGTATATATATTTTTAAACATGAAAGGTAAAGATTAGAGAGTTAACCTACACAAGGTTTATAAAAACTGTATAATGCCCATGGTTAATTCATTGGCTAGCACCTGATAGCTTTGATTAGAGTCGGTGTAGCTATGCAGTGATCTGCAAGCTGAATCACTATGACTCAACACAGAATGAGTCAAACAAGTGTGAAAGCAGAGCAGAAGGGGAACATCCAACTCAGATTTGGACTCAAATAAAGAAAATCTGTGTGAACACAGCCTTAGTAACATCTCAACTCTAAGCAGAAGTTGAGTGGTTACTAGTATATCATGTTCACAATGAATAAATTGCCATTCAAGACAAAAGTAAATGGTATGGTTTAGAATTTCATAGAGATATAGACCACAGGTAAATCTTTAAATCCTATTCTGTGTTGTAGCGTGTGTTCAATGCATTACTGACCTTGTATGCTAGCAGGCTTGGTGGCGTCTGTAAAATCACATATTTTGTCCCACTGGTCACGGACAGCCTCAGGAGTCATCGGCTGGTTCTTCTGTCTCACAATGTGGCCCTGAGAACGCTCCCAGCGCACTGCACACATGGACACACAAATAAAGAGGTCATTGCATTGTGAAATTCACACACATACAGTACTAGTGAACCAGGGGCTTATGAATATCCTAGATGCGTACAGACATCTCCTCTGGAAAAATATGCAGTACTCACATTTACCAATCCAGCCTGCACCGACCTGAAAGGAGATGAAACATGAGCAGATGAGCAAACACACGGATATTTAAAAAAATATTCTCTCTTTGTGAAAATTGTAGTTTTGCTCTCAATTGCAAAAGAAAAACATAGGACACAAAGTTACAGGCAGTACAGTGGGAGTGAGACCTTACTCGTGTTATTGAAGAAAAAAAAAAAGATACGATTTTCTGTATACCTCAAACAGTCCTCCATTTTCTTGACATTGTTCATGACAGAGCCAGAGCACCATGGGGGCAATGTACTCAGACTTCAGAAACGCCAGGAGGTCTAAATAAAACATGTACAAATTCAATACAGTAGAGCTTCTATTTATTGCACATTTGTTGTAAAAGACGTGAAGTACAAGTTGCTGTTTATTCTATTCCAATCTATTCTATTTTCAAAAGGAATTTATAAGAGAATAAAAATAGAAACTAATATTGACATATACAAAATGTGTATGATGAATCAACATGCTCTGAAATCATCTTCATTTATCAAAAGCCAGCAAACATATTTGTTATGTCACAGTCCCATCATTACACAGTTGCTGTATGCTAATCTGTGTCTTCCGCTGGACACATACAAGCACCAATTTTGGTAACTGAAACAGGAAACAGAACAACTTTTGAATATATGAGAACATGGATCCGGGTCAAAATTCAGTTTTAAGTGATCTCTAAAAAGCTCTGGGTATTTTTGGATGAATATTCGTTAAAACTGAAAACAAATAAAAGGAACCTTAAAGTACTGATAATATGTTCCTCACCATGTTGGAATGAAGTCAAGCAAATATGCCACAGGCTTTTAATTCCCTGTATGAACCATTAAAAAGTTATCACCAGACACCATATGTGTGCTGAAAATATCTCAACTCTTCGATCAACAAAATGTGGCCATTAAAGCGCAGGCATTCTGTTTCACCGCAGTCTGCAATGTTTGGCAAGATCGGTTTTGTTGTTTGTTTTTTAGAAAAGCCTGAGTCAGTGAAAGCCAACATATGGAACCAAGTCATTTACTAAGGTGAGGCCATCCTGTGACAGTTGGCGCGGCGCAGTGTGACAGATGCTACTGTGGACCAGCACAGCAGGGCAACAAAACCGCTCCTTTAATCTGTCACTTAATACCCCTCCCAACAGGGCTGCAGTCACAGAGTATGCTCAATATGCTCGTGATGAAAAGGCATTTACAGATTTTAGGTTTGGTGGGTTAGAAAAACATTCCACGTCTTTATGGGTTCATGAGATCCTTTTTAAAAAAAACACAGTAGACGATGCTAAAAATGATTTCCTCTTCAAAATCGCTCACAAGTTGTTATTCTGAAGGTTTTTTGTTTGATATAATATTCCTACGCAACATACAGTATCCCATGTTTATGAGCTGTTCTGAGCTACATTTCACTGTACACTGTGGCTGTCCAAGGCTGCATTACCTTCTGTCTTGAAAAATATTTTTAACATGAAAAACATAAACGTTTCATTAGCATACTTGCTCGCATTTTTATGAATATTTGGAGGCACAGCTAACACCTAGAGTAAAATAAGGAGGCCAGAGACGCCTGTTTAAATCAAGGGTTGACACACTAGAACTTTTAAAGCACTTACAGGGGGCATGATTTCATCATGGCTGTTGGAACAGCAAAAAAAACACAGCTCTTGAATATTAGATGACAAATTTGCATGTCAAACGGGAGTGCTGTTGCCTCAAATTTTGTAAATCAACATTACATGGGCATTACATTATGCAGCTGCTCTAAAAAAAGCTCTGGTTAAAATCTATTTGCCCAGTTTGAATTGTCAAAAACAAAAACTGTATATACCTATCATACCATATCTGGCAGAGCCCCACGGTATGCATTATACAGACAGCATGCAGCTATGTGTGTTGTTCAATCTCTCAGCTTACCTGGAGCCATGACGGTCTCTGTGAGGCGTGAAGCAGCAACAGGAGCAATAGTGTTGCATTGGATGTTGTACTTGCTTCCCTCGATGGCCAAGGTGTTTGCCAGCCCCAGCACGCCCAGCTTGGCGGCGCTGTAGTTGGCCTGGCCGAAGTTACCATAGATGCCTGCGGCTGAAGCCGTCATGATGATTCTGGCCACAGACAACCCAAGGCAACAAGTCAGACAAGCATCGCTTTGGAGTAGTGAGAGACACAGACCCCTCTCCCCCATACAAGCATATTCTGACATAGTGGTACACAATTTGTTATGCGTGTGTAAACACACAGGTGTATGCATATGTAACCTGACCTGAAGCTATCTGCCAGGTGGGAGTAATACTTCGATGACTGGAATATAAGAAAAATCAATTAAGCCCTGGTGCTTTCCTTCACTTCCCTCCTCTAGCAAGCACAGGAGAAAATGTCCCTACTTTAAGAGGGTGCCAACCTAAATCAGAGAAATCAGAAACGATTCTTACTGCGTGCAGCATGAGGGTGAATGCATTTGCAAACCTCAGATGAAATAAAAAAATACATAAAATAAATTAAACTTTCTCAGTCTCTTGTGATACTAACATCCTTCAACCCCCCCATTCACATTAAATTCTCAGCAACAAAAAAATAGGCTATATTGAAATGAAACACCTTATTCACACTATTTCAGGATAAATAAAAATAGGTATATGGAGGTCTTTATAGAGGTAAATAGAAAGCTTCTAATGATACAACTCTGCAGTTGTCACCAAGTTGCTGGCCTGCTCAAAGAACCTATGGTGAATTCTCTTTACCTATAAAGAATATCGAGTATGGATATAGAGGATCAAAACTGCCATTATAAATAAATGAAAAAAAAAAAAATAACTCAATAAAAAAAATTAATACACCATTAAATGCACCAAAAATAAAATGTATTTATGTATTATTTTTCTTTCACATTTTTTTGTCTTTTTAGGTATGCAAGGGCTGTCCTTCAATGTGTGTCATGGGGTCAACCTTTGCTATTGGCTGATCGACATCAGAGTGCATAGATCGACTATATATGCCTTGCTCCCACACCGGTGTCAGGTCAGCTTTTGAACAGGAGCAGTAAGTCACTGTAATGGCGGCATTGATCAGACAATCGGAGCTGTGGAGAGAGGCGGCATTTCTAGGGCTGATCTTTCTGCTGTTGATATGTTGTGATGCGGATCATGCAACTGCCGGTGCTTCTCCACTTCTACGATCAACTTTTTCCTATCTCTTGCTCGCTGCTTGTGTGTGTGTGTGTCTGCTCTCTGTCTGCTTGTGTGTGTGTGTGTGTGTGTGTGTGTGTGTGTGTGTGTGTGTGTGTGTGTGTGTGTTAGTATCTCTCGTTCTTGGTTTAGGCACAACTGACAAATATGTGGAATAATTACTTATTTTAAAAAACAGGGGCAAAAAAAACAAAAGGGTTAGTTAGGAGGATGTATATTCTATAATTTATCAGAATCAGATCATTTATATTTTATTACATTTTAATATTTTGTGTCATATTCGCTCGCAGCAAGTGTAGAAAATAGAACAGATGCCAAAAGGATCGCTGCGTGGCACCTCATATGTGAACAGCCCAATTAATTAACATGGATGCCGAGTGGGATTATACTTTATATTATTTTTGGTGCATTTAATGGCATATTCATTTATTCATTTAGTCATTTATTCATTTACTTTTAATTATGGCAGTTTAGGTCCTCCCAACAGTAAACCAAGTGAACATGGTAATGAATAAAACTAGCTTGACTGACCTAGAAACTTATAAGTGTAGTCCCCTCCACTGGTGCAATGCCCCATTAACCTGCTTCTCTATACACAACGTAAAAGACATGAAATGCAATACACACATAATTCTAAAATGTTTGTCTCCTTACATAAAAATAAGAGAATATTTTTACACCCTTGTTAATAATGCAGTTGGATTTATATCAACGGTTTTCTACTCTACTCAACAATACACCGTTTTTTAGCTCAATGCAGTGAAACTTCCTGCAAAATGCCGCGTCAATGTCAATGAACTGCAGTATTCCCCGGCTCATGTAGAACACAATGTGTGCACTTGTGAAGGGCATCTGCTACCTGGAGTAACATGGGAGCAAAGCTGGTTGTGTGACCTTCCTCTGCAAATTATAATTCCAAACATGCAAACCTCAATTGGTTTTCATGGCACACATTTTTACTTGTCCTAGCAAGAAAAGCACAGGTGTTCAGATCAGATCCAGAATGCAGCCATTATTAATGTTATTAGTTGCACCTGTTTTTGGCCCGTTAATGAAATAACACAACTAACACGACTGACTGCTCCTTAAAAACATGATCCATACATATCTGCAAACATCTTCACTGCTTCAAGTCAACATAAATTATCCAGAATGTTTCACTTGTCATTCAAGAGGCTTCTCCAGAGGTGAAGAGTCTCAGATGAATGGCAAAACTCGCAAAACTCTACAAATTCAGACCGGTGAAGTGAAGTGGTGCTACTTGGAAGAATAAGATGAGCCTGCTCAGACGGTGCTCAAACTGTTTTTTAGAGAGCTTATCCTAAAACACACCATAACCAAATTAACAAATTTCCTTCATTCTTTGTGGATTTACATATTCATATGGTATTTGCTGTCTTGGGCTAATATTAGTATGCAGATTTTTTTCATTGTACACCATGAAACCACTGATGCTAGACATATTAAGGGGTAACACGTGATCAAGTCAGAATATGTGTATAATAATAATGTGATGGCAGATGTGCTTTATATGCATATCTTCAGGAGCCCACTTAAAGTGGGGCACATAAAAACTATTTTGAGTATCTTTGCTACTTTAGCTGATGTCTGAATACGACCTTATCACACAGCATTTTAGGCCATACGATATTTTCTTGATTACAGTCCAGCAATGGTCTGTCTGCTGAGGATACTGTAACTTTGTTGGATCTAAAAAATAAACTTCAATAGCTGTTAGTAGCTAGGCTCCTTACCTGCCAAACTTTTGGTTTTTCATGTGGTTCCAGGCAGCTCGAGTCACCGAGAAGGAGCCTCTCAAGTGAACTCTTTGAATGAGGTCTGAAATGGAGAGGAGGAAGACACAGAATACACTAATACACAGCACATAACATTATACACTGTTGTCTGTTATTTCACATTAGATCATTTCTGGATCAGATCCAGCTTAAAGTACATCTTTAAACTCCCACACAGACAATCTGTTAGACTGTATGGACACATGGTACACGAACAACAAACCCAAGTACTTCTTCTACCTTTATCATGGTGGCGTAGTTTGATTACGAGGTGAAAAGGAAAATGTGATGATATGAGATGACCCCCTTGCACAAAGTATGAGTTAATGAGAGTGAACTGAATGTAAAGCTCAGAAATGATTGAATTACCCCAGTCCAAATCACTCGTCCTGGCAAATGATCGGTCACGAAGTATCCTTGGCAAAGAAAAGCAGGAGTGGGTGTTAAACTTAAGGTTCTCTTGAAACTCTAAAAACAGATGACATGATTAGACCTGGCAAAAAAAAAAGGTGTGATAATAACTGAAAAGGACTTACCCGGCATTGTTTACAACAACATCTGGACGAAAAGATAGATGACCAGATTTAGTTCAGTACTAAGTTCAAATTGCAGTAATAACATCACTGACAATCTTTCGACTGACGTTATTTAATTATGCAATACTTGAGATAAGTATCAGCTCTGATGGCCACAGTATTGCCATACAAAGACAATACTCACCTATTCTTCCAAATGCATCCAGTGCTGTTTGGATCAATTTGTCTCCGTCCTCTACAGAATCTGTGTGTGCAAGACAGAAATGGTCACAGAATTTGAAGAGGAGAGATTACATTTTGTTTTAGCATAACTGGGTTTTCAGAAGCCTGTATCCTTGTGTTGTTTAGCCTCAGTTAAAGATCTGATTCTGTGATACATTGTCCCTGGTTGCATTTAGGTTTATAGATACAATGTGCAGAGTTAGATACAGTTTTATTGTGTGCTAGAGAAAGTTGACGGCCTCCCCCACATGCTCAGTATGTTGTGTAATGATATATGACAAGTCACCTTTTCTGGTAAATTATACCATTTGTATTATTTCCAAAAACAAAATCTACCATGTTCAAAACCAACACAATGATAAAAGCGTTGTCATGTTTTGTTCTTTATAACAAGGTTTTTTCTTATATGTTGCGAGATGCACAAAGGTGATACTTCATCAGTGAGCTAGTCAGTCAATCAATATTATTGGCTAAATACTACAAGGTGAGCAAAAGAGAAAAAAACAGATAATGATGTGCGAGAGAAGAGAAGAAAAGAGGCTTAAGACAAGAAGGCTAGTCCAAACTTCTCACCATAGTTTGCGACGGCCTTGCCTCCCTTCGCTCTTATCTCCTCCACCACCTTATCAGCAGCCGCAGAACTCTTTCCACCCCCTTTAATGTCTGCCCCAAGGTCATTCACTTTATTGCAAAAAGAAGAAAAAGATTAGCAATAATGGGGTGAGTTCTGCAATTCTCCAGGACTGATTAGGTTAGGAGAAGAGTGGAGCTAAGCGGATTCCTTGTCAGAGTTCAAGGGCAAGTCCAGGCGGCACGGAAAAATTATTATTATGAGAAGGGCAAATGTTTATGCCAACATCTGCAACTGTGTCGTCTGAAAAGTTACATTATTATTTCTTTATGACATGCCTCATTTTTAAATACAATTTATCTCCTAAGTCACTTCAATCTAGGGAAGCACTGACTCCACTTTTTCTCTCCCAATAACGATTTAGAAACCTCAAATCCAAGTGCCAATTTGAGATCAGAGCTCTTTTTCCACCAAGTTTAAAATCTTTATAACTAACTCTGTAATTAAGCAACTGCTGTGACACTAAAAACGGAGCCTGCCGCCCGCTGTGATGGAATGGATGTAACTGGTAGCAGCAGCATTGTATTTTCATAATGACACTGTATTTACTCGAAGACGCTGCATTTACTGTGGATCGGCTACGTCACGACTGATACTCTGTGTACTTAAAAAAGGATCTGTATCTATCCCAATACAAATCTGGTGTATCGGATCCATGAATCCCTACTTAAATCAGAATAAGGACACCTTTAAACCCACCCACCCACCCACCCATTCTAGCAGGGAGCCATACAGTTGCAAGAATATGCAGGTTTTTACTCATGCTCTCATGTCACATAAATTAAAGATCACTGCTGCTGCTGCTGCTGCTGCTGCTGCTGCTCTGTTGTCAGCAGCATGGGCTATAGGAACAAACCGTAAAAACATTTAACCGACATCCAGTCCCTAACAAGTCAGGAAAAACATGTGAAATCATGCTGGGCCAAACATGCACACTCACATCACTGTCCCTTTCAAAGGCAAAGAATACACAAATTGAGGTTACAAGGGTATACTTTTAGCAGGCATTTCAGTAAGTACATATCAAGGCTTGGGTGCACTAACCTCAGTGTATCCGCTGTACCTGCTCTAAAATAATGGAGGTATAAGGGGCTTAAAATGAAGATCCTTTATTTACCTACAACTGAGGCGCCTCTTTCAGCAAAAGCCAGTGCATAGTCTCTGCCAAGGCCTGCAGAAAGAAAGACAGATAAGTAAAATGCCTAAGGATACACAATAATACCCCCCCCCCCCCCCCCATCAACAACCTCTGTTGTTGCATGTGCCCTTTCACATACTTGGCATGCTTATAAGCTATTGCGTTACATGTACTTTGCTCCATGTGTTCTTCAAATGAAAATGCTGACAAAACTCTGTGGCTAGTCAAATCAATGCAGTGCATGTCGCATAGTAATATTAACAATGAGGTCTCGTTGTTTCCAGAAGGTTCATCAGGATACCGTGGTCCAAGATTGTTTACTTTTACCACTATGAGACTTGCAGCTTGTTTCGCCAATGTTAGCAATCAGCAAGACACCGAGATTAAACTGCTGGGCAACTAATACAAACGAAAGAAAGACTCGTGCAATAGACGTCTTAATAATTTGGCTCACGTACTAAATACATCTCCGCAACTCGCAGGTTAGCATTAGCAGCTAACGTTACAAAACGTATTTAGCCATAATTACAGTTAGCAAAAAACGACAGCCTTGCTAGCGTCCAGTTATGTTTGCAGGGCGCTTTTACCTCCTCCGGCCCCGGTGACAAGCACAACCCTTCCCTCGAATGACAACGACATGATAAAGACACAGACCTATGAGATATTATTCTCTGTTCCTTAACACTACAAGCACAGCAGCTACAAGAGCAACAGTTTCGGAGACTGACAGCAGGGTGAACTTCTGCAAGTTTCACTTCCGCAATTACGAGAGGGAAGGCTCAGCCGTGACCAATCAGAAACCAGGATTTTTTTAACCCTGTTTTCAGCGCTGTTGATTTCAGCGATGTGGTCTACTTTGATCCTAGGTTTCAATATTTAAAAAAATCGAATTATAATAATATGACGTGGATATGTTAAATTTGTAAAAGGTTTAAACCTGAAGACTGGTTGAACCAGCAGCAGTGTAGCTGTTCTTATGCCTCATAGCATTTTGCTTATCATCCACATTTCTTTCTGCAGAAAATATACCAACAAAATAAAGTTGGCAACACAGTGTGCTCAAGTTAACAATGTTCAGAATATCCCTCATTTATCTGCAATGGACAAATTCAACCATTTTTTGTTAAGTTAAGTTGTTTCCTTGTGTACGCAGCAAAGACTGCAACATGTATCACAGACATATCCATCTCAGGCCAAGCCAAGAAAGCAGCCAGTAAGATACCAACTGTGCAAGAGATATAACCTTTTGTAATAATCAGGATTGTCTTGTAATTGAAAGAAAGGAAGATGGTGTTTTCACACCAGACATTTTTACTCATCACAGCAGAAAAAGCTTAGGTTTCTCTAGTGATGGCTCTGTTCCACCAAAAGAAAAGGTTTAAATTAAGTCAAACCAGTGAGGGTGCATGCAAAATACCATTAAGCTGGAAGTGGCAAAGCTAAACAGAATGCAGCCTTGATTAATGTTATGGATTACACCAGTGCATTGCCTGCAAATGTACCCAGCTGTTTCAATCTGCCCAGCTGTCATGATGTCATGACTGTGTTTCTCTGTGCTATTGTTGTTGTCTCATTTTACATCTACATTCTTAGACTTTGACTTTGTTTGCAAAAGTGTACCTTATGAGTCTTTTATGCCTGTTTGGACATTTTAAACGCATTCATTGTTATGCTAATATTGTGCTCCAATAGTGCACATTTAAAATCAGATAGCGGGTTCTTGTTACTGACAAGTTCCCCAGGTTCTTGTTAGTGACACGTGTTGTTGTTGTTGATGTTTTGTTCAAGATAGTCAAAGTTAACTTGCCACGCACCTTGTTCCGGCTCTGGAAGGAGCGCATAGCCTACGGGGTCATTCTCACTCGCTGGTACAGTAGCCTGTCTTTTAAAACAACAAGCCTACTAAAAAACCTGTGTGATTAAACAGCCACTAACTAGCAGCAGCCACTCAGAGAGAGAGAGAGAGAGAGAGAGAGAGAGAGAGAGAGAGAGTGAGAGAGAGAGAGAGAGAGAGAGAGAGAGAGAGCGTCCTGTGCGCCCGGACGTCGGTTGCCCAGACTCTCCAAGGAGGCTGCGATGGAGACAGAATGAAACTGACGGGGTGTTTTTCGGAGGGATGTGCCTCTGGGGTGTCGTTGCCTGACGGCTTTCCGGGGTGTATCATTACCAGAGTCTCATGCTGGAGGAAAAAGCTCCTCGTTTTTCCTCCAATGTTTTACAATGTGGTCGACGCCTGAGGATTATGGACCATTATAATAACGACCGGCGGTGTGACGCTTCGGATAACTGCCTGTGTACTCTTTCTTCTTCCTCTTCTTCTTCTTCTTCTTCTTCTTGGTGGTGTTCTCTTTATTTACTATAGCCGACACGTTTTCGAGGCATTCGTGTTTTGACATTTCTTTTCTTTTTTTTTTTCTTCCACAAAATGTTGAATTTCGCGCTCTCTCCACGCGAAGGATATTCGTGACACGTCATGTTTTGCTGTCGGACATGAAGGTGTGAGAAGCACTAACCCATGGACAGGCGCCGTTTCGCGGACAGTATGATACAATATTTTGACATAACCGTCATTTTTTTGTGTTACGCTCTACTGCGCATGCCTAGTGGTAGACACGGAAAGCTGCCCGACGCCACTTCTCTCCGTCCTGTCCGTGATGTAGGAGCAAAAGTGAAGGGAGCGGAGGACTAAATAATGCGTTGGCAAAGTGGCAGCGGGGCGACCAAAGGATTTGACGTTAGATCCTTCGCAAAATAGATTGTGCCGCAAACTGAAGAATGTCAGGGACACCAAATGCAGAGGCTGAAGGAGTAGTCTCCAAAGTGAAAGTGAAAAAGGAGATCAAGACAATCGTGGAGAATTTGGAAACCATCCTGGGAGACCTCAAGGATGTAGCCAAAGAGCTCAAAGAGGTAAACGAGCAGGAAGCACCATTTGCAATGCCTAGTGAGCACTTGTCTACCATGTGTCATGTTATTCCTACAGGCCGCTTGCTCTTTCTAAGCATCCTTGTCTGAGAGAGGACATGGGAGGCTGATGTCCACCTCACTGGGGCCTGGAAAAGGCTCACACACTCTCTCTCTCTCACACACACACACACACACACTCATTCACTCACAAACATACAGACATGCTCCTCCCCCTGCCTACTAATGTATGTGATCATTATCTCCCAACATGGAAAGACATTTGGGACAGGAGGACGTGGGGTGTGAAATGACAGGACAGTCGCTTCACGGTGACTCGCAGGCTTTAATGAAAGTGAGGGAAAATGCAAACACAGTTAATATTTAATGGACAAGTTGGTTCAACCAGGAGGGCGCTTTTGCATTGCATTTCATCATCTTAATGCTGACTGTTGTTTGCTGCAAATTATCTCCTGCCAAATAATAGAGCAGTTGTCTTCTCTTTTCACTTTTTATCTCTCAGTCGCTGGTGGTTGTCTCTCTCTCTGTTTCTTTATCTTCGTCTTTCTTTGTCTTTCGCTATCTTTCACCACACATCGCCGCCACTCATCTTCATCCTTTCGTTATCTCTCGTTGTCTGCTTTCTTTTTCCTTCTCTCTGTCCTTGTTAGAGATAAAAAATAAAAAAATAAAACTCTCAGAGCCGTCTGATTGGCCGTTCAAATCTCAGTGATGCAGAGACAGGAGTGCTGAATGGGAATGAGAGGTTTTTGGAGGGATTATATGAAGATATTAACTTTTTTTTAATTATCTGCAGCAAGTAATTCTCCTAGAGCCAAGAATAGCAGCTCTTCTGCGCTGAGACTGCGCTCGCTTCGAATCGGTGTTTCCTCTGATGCCAATCACTGCATCCCATGCCGTCACGTCGCTTGTAATAACCTGCAGTCTTACCTGCTTTAATGTTTACATTCCTCTGCGGGCCACACACCGGGCATCCGGCCTGCTGGGCTGAACCTTTCATCACCCTAACATGACAGACTGTCATTCTAATAAAACCCTATTGCGTACAGCCTCTGGTTCCTACATTATGGATGGGTAGTAGACGCATCATCTGTCTCCTTCTGCCTCTCTGCTCCTCTTCTTCTGTCTTTGCAACTTGAGCTGAATCAGACTTCGTTTGTGTTTTTCGGCAGTTTACAATGTCTCGCAGCAGGCGCCAGAGATAAACGAGAACAAGAAGGCATTGTAATCTGTCTGTTGTGCTTTTGTGTGTGTGTGTGTGTGTGTGTGTGTGATGTGGCCTCTTTCTTATTCTTTTGGCTTGCAGTAAATTAATGTAGAGGATCAGTTATTCTGACACCGCACTCACTAAACACACACCCCGAGGGGGTGTTACTATCAAAGCCGGTGTTTGGGGTAGAATCCATTGGAAATGCAGTTATCTGTTATAACTCACAGACGGGGCTGGAACCGAGCCTGGCTCTGAGGAGTGACCCTGCCCAGATGCTTGGCACAGCCACTGACGCTGCCTGGCCTACAGCAGAGGCTGCACACTGGGATACTGGTATTACCTCTTGTGCGTGTCCCAACAAATTATCCATTTACGGACTGCTTGGAGAGTTTAGCGCCATTATCTTCTCTGCCCTAGCCTGCTATCTTTCTCTTTATCTCTTGCTTTTTTTTCGCTCTCTTGTTTTTGTCCTCACCACTCTCTCTCTTCATTTCCCTCTCAGCCTCTTCTTAAGCCACTGTTTGGACACGCATTTCAAACCCTTAGATAGCAATGAATGGTGTTTAACAGGGGGCTAATGTACGGGGTTCTCTGAGATGAGCGTTACTAATTCAGAAAATTAGCATAAGCACATTGTCGTTGCCGTATATCCATGAATGCTGTAAGGGAAAAGAGTTTCCTTTATGCTCAGTTTTTCTCACGGGTCATTTCAACTGGGTTTCAGCTATGATGCCATGAACTTAGGTGTGCTCAGCTCAACCTACATTAGACTTTCTTTGGACTCACTGAGTGCTGGATCCTCAATAATCAGACAGCCAGCAATAAAATGCCCAACAAAGCAATATTAACTCCACCAAGGGAAGAGAACAAGGAAGAAACTCTTCTTCAAAGGAAATGGTTTTGGAAAGACCAGGCTGCAAAACATGGACATCAGTTATACGTTCCCAGCAGAGTTTAGTACCATTTCTACTCTGTCTTTTTAAAGGTCCGGGGCAACTAATTAATACGTTCAAAATTACAATAAATTCTAAATCCAATCCTAGATCAAAACATACAAATTTTAATTATTAGACCAAACAATATATGCAGTATATATAAATAATCATTCCCACTTAGCCCCTCTCCCCCTGCCAACAATTCCCACCAAGCCCCTCCCCAACTATCACCTACAGTACTTGATGTCAACAGTCATAGACACAAGAGAGTGACAACAAACCTAATCTTTAATATGTCCCTTAGCAGGCTGTGAAAACAAATTTCCTCTTGGAGGACAAAGGAAGTATCTTTGGATCTAAATATCTACTGTACACACGGGGACCTGAGACAAAAGACAAACACTTCATGTTCATTTCTACTACACTGAGCAGAGCATCTCTGCCATTTTCTCTCAATTTTGTTTATTATCCATGTCATGGATTGCAGTGTACTGTATTCATAAATGATCTTACAGTTCAAGATTGCAAATTCATTCAAATATTCAAATAGTCCTCTGTTTGGCCCTGTTCCTCTCTCCCAAAAATATCCAGAAGGCTATGTCACAGTGCATTTCTTGTGCCAGTGTCCACTCTGGCACACTACATTATTGCACCACCGCAACGTTCATATCGAGTTGCTTGCGGAGGGTTTTGCATGTCTTCTGCTTTTTGTAAAATATCTATATGTTGCTCTCTCGGAATTCATTTGTACCAATGATGAATTGTTTCCTGTGCTGTTGTTAAGAAACGTGATGCTTTCGTCAGTAGAAATGGACCCTCCCTCTCATAGCATGTGTTTCAGTTTGATGTTATTAGTCTCTCCGTGGTTGAGTTGTACTTGAATTGTAATATCTCACTTTCTCACTTTCAGCAGAATGTTATAAGCGTTTGTGCAGATTTTTCATTAATTTGTTATTTCCCTGTTTATTTGATTTTTTGTGCTCTGCTCTCTTTTGCTACATGTAGAGGATGTCTTTTGGTTTTTTATTATAAATGGCTATAAGCTGATGTTTTTTGGAATTGTTACTTCTCTCAGTCCCGATGGCACAAGGGATTGTTGTAGTATATCACTTAAGGCAGAGTCTGGCAGGCTCATGGGTGTTCCCATAAATTGTAGTGATATTTATTTGCTGCCTGGCGTGGTTGTCATAGAGCTATCTCAGTCACTCTTAAATCTCATTAATCAATCTCTTGTATCAAAGTATATCTTCTTTAAATTTTGACACAATGAGATTTTCAATTCATTAATTAAGACATTCAGCTACTTACAAGAACTAATTTTTAAACTTCCTTTTTTTTCTGCCCCCCAAGTTTCTATCTTGAACATCATTAATTTCCCAGTTGCCAGTGTCATAGTGCTTTTGTTTTTTTCTTTGCAGAGATTGTCATATTTCTTCCTCTCATGCCGCATTGTTGATTATCCCTGACCTCAGCTGTCGCAGTGACTCTTCTTCTTGTCACTAGGTTGTTCATGACATTGACACCCTGACTTGTGACCTGCAACTGGAGGAGGACGGACTGACAGACAGCTCTAAGACGGACACGCTAAACTCCAGCTCGAGTTCCACCACCACCACGACCACCGCTTCCAGCCTGGAGAAGATGAAGCTCTTCCTCGATGACTGCATCTGCAAAGCCCCCGCGCCCTTTGCCCCAGTCGCTGTCAACCCTCCCGCAGTCCTGACTGTACTCAAGAAACCCCACCCTCCTCTACCGCCACCCAGACATACCCCGCTGAGAGCCGAGGATCACAACATTAAGAATCTGCCTCATCCAACATTAGTGTTATCAGGGAATATATCCAAGGCTACCGGGTCTCTAATGAGGAATGGTGGGGTTTTTCCTTGGAAACCAAACAGGGATTTATTTTCCTCCACGCCGTGTTTCATTTCTAATGACAGTGCAGTCCCTGAGTCGGGTCTTGTTCCTACATTACCCCGGCCCATGCCTCTTCTCCGCCATGAAAAGAACAAATGTCCCAAGGCCCCTGGCAGGGAGTCTCGTGAGAGGGAGCGCGTTCGTTTCAGTGAGAAGGTCCAGTACCACGGCTACTGCCCAGACTGTGACCTCCAATACGATGTAGACGACACAGAACTACACTTACAGGCTGAGCTGAACGACTTGAGGCTCAGCCCAGTGCATTGCTGCTCTTCCTCCTCCCCTCCTCCTCCTCACGCTCTTCCTCATGAACTAATGTTGGAAAATGGCGGCCTCTCGGTCAGCCACAGTTTCCCGCCGACAGCAAACACTCTTCCACCTTGTGTGCCTCCTCACCCGCCTTCCCTCAAGCCCCAGAAAACAATCCTACGCAAATCAACCACTACCACGGTTTGACGCCAAACCCCTCGTTTTGTCTAACTTAAACATTCTTGAATCATTCATGGTGTTTTCTACTTTATGAGCGCTTTCTGCTCCAGTTGAACTCTGGATTCTCCAAACAGAGAGAGGAAGGGCTTGGGAAATAGGAAACAAAAGGATGGATAAAGTGAGTGGAACAGAGAGAAAGGCATCGCCACGGGCGCTGGGACGTACACAGAGAGATCAGGAAGAGGCGGTGAGTATTTGTGAATGTATGAGTGTGTTTGTCAGGAAGAGAAAGGGAGGGAGAAAAAGAGCAATTGCATGTGTGCACTGACGCATATGTGTGAGTCTGTCTGCATGCAAGTTTATTTGTTTTTGTACTGCATATTCATGTGTGTATATATTTGTGGGTGTATGCGTAGGCGTATGTGTGCAGAGTGTGAATATTGTAGATCGTCAGCATTAATGGAAAAATGTAAAGACTTTAAAAATGTCACAAAAGAGTGCTGACAACACTAAAACTAAATAGTATCTGTGTCTTTCTGGTAGCTCTTGGTACTAACGAGTCTCAAATTCAGGAAGTTCTTTCAGAGGGGGGCTCTAATTAATTCATGTCCTTCTGGATAAAACAAGAAAACCAGCTCCCTTCATATTTCATCCAAAGCCCTAAAGATCTTCCCATACACTGACACTTACCTGTACTCAAGTAACTCTCCACCACACATGGATGAAAGTCATTGCATCTATACCTTCACACAACCCTGCCTAGATCAACAATTAGTGTTGAGAAAGAGACAAGTGAGTTTATTCCTCCTCTTCCTTCATCGCCTCAAGTCCCATTTTGCTGACATCAGACTGTGGGAGTGAAAGAAGGGAGAATAAATGAGAGGGGAGTGACATGGTGGGCATGGGAAGAGAGAGAAAGCCTTAGCTTATTAAACTGTCATTTTGTTTTTTGTCTACACTAATAGCTTTATAGCAAATTCTAATTGAAAAATCTTGAACTTCCTTTTCTAAAATAATTCATGTTTAGCAACTCAACTCCCATTTTGTAGACCCCCACTATCAGTGAGTGTGAAATCTATGAGACTAAATGGACGGTAAGCTAATCCATTCTGCTCTTGAGTAGACAGAATTAGACAGGAATAATGCTGAACTTTTATTTCCTTAAGGGAATAAAATTCAGCAGCAATATAATACCATCTCAGCCTATATGAGCAGTCGGTACTCTCCACTCTATTATCTTTTATTAAGAAGCATGTTTAATAAAGTCTGTTCCCATGTGCATATGTCTGAAATCCTTCTCAAATCAAAGGAATCTATCTATGTGTGTTTGTGTTTGTGTTTGTGTACGTCTGTGTGTGTACATAGGTGTGTGTAAAAGCACATGTCAGTTTGGCAGACTTGAGGAGACAGCATACCCCAGAGTTGGATGAGAATAGTAGCACCTTCCTCCCAGCGATGCCCTTAATTAGCCGGATTAGACTACAGGAGATAACAGTGCTGCCTCAGACAGGCTTTGTACAAACATCAGCCTTGACAAAGTTCTGAACTGCTGCTGCGCGCATTTTTATGTGATAAACAGAAAGAGAGAGAGCAAGCTAACAGAGAAAGAAAGGAAAGAAGGGAAGGGTGAGAAAGTTAAAGACATATGTGGGGGCGGTTGTGTGTATTTAGGGGGGGGTGTATGTTATATAAATAGTACATTTAATATGGTGTTTGTGTGTGTGTGCGTTTAGAATTGTAGGGGTGGGAAGCTTGGAGATTTAAGTCTGAGAAAATCAGGGTATAAAATAGCACACATTGGTGACTAAATGCAATGCATGACCTCGCTGGCCTTACTAATCTAAAATCGGCATCTGGATTAGGGATCAGTGGATATTCAGCCATGAGAAAAACGAGTGTGTGTGTGTGTGTGTGGGTGTGGGAGAAGGGGCGGGGGTGTGGGGGTGTAAGAACCCGGAGGGAGAGAGAGAAAGTGCAGGACAGAGAGAGAAGGAGAGAAAGAGAAAAGAGAGCATGTGTGATGGAGAGAGGCTGATGCTGTTTTGGCTGTGTTGTGTTTTCTACTATGTGAGAGCATATGTGGATGCATGTTTGTCCTCAAGACGTTTGCTCTGAGTGTAGCACAGTCTCTGTATTTACCTTGTATTAATGGATCTTAATGAGTCTGGAAGCGGCATGCTCACACACACACGGGCACACGGGAAAGGGAGCGCAGCCAGTATCATCAATAGATGCAGTTCATAAGGGCTTCTGCTACCACAGCATTGCCTTACTATCTAATGCACAGTTCAATGAACCGAGGAAATCGACACAGTGGACTTGGCATTGTATGATTAATGGAATATAATGAAAAAGTAGAGGCATCTGCACTTTGTTTGTTTTTTTCCTGTCCATGTGTGTTTTTTTCTTTTCGACCATTCCTTTTTTTTTTTAAGCTGGGACTAGCAAATGTTTGCTTGAAAAATTACTGAAACAATTAATTATCAAAATAGTTGCAGATGTATTTTCTTTATATTGACTAATCGATAAATAATAGTGATCTTTATTACCATTGAATACTGACTTTGGTTGACATTGGTGAAGTGTTCACTAGGGCTGGGTATCATTTACAATAACTATCAGCTACAATACTTTTTGATTTTGGTTTTTGACCTTTCCTATAACTTACTTTAGGAAATGCAGTATAAACGTGTTTTAAAACTGTTTTTCTTTAAACAAAAGCCAGAGATTGCAAATATTAAATATGATCTAAACACAAGCAGCTGTACAACCACCTAAATAAAAGAGATTGTTTATTTAAATTAAGAAGATTACAAATCTTCCTAATTTGGTACCAAAAAAGTATGATGAAGTTTGATAGTCAGCCCTATTCGCAGTGGGTATTGTTGCACTTTAATAATTTATGATGTCAAGTCATATCCTGTCATATCCTACTTTAATGCCCCCTATATTCCTACAATATGCTGTCAAAATGTATTTTTAATGACATTAAGATAATATTTCCACATGAGTCAGTTTAAACATTTAGCAGCCACCTCATATTTGTGGAGAGGGCAAAGTGTGTGCATTAATGGCACCCACAGTGGTATTTGGGAGAACCAGTTTGTGCTGGTTGACCAGCAAAATGTGCCCCTCATGTTCGGATTCATAGTTCATTTTTTAATAAATCCACGACTTGTTATCAGATCGTTCCCTTAACGCAGAAACCACGGCTCCTCTGACTACGGGTGTAGGAGTTTTTCACTGTTTTTTTTTTTTGTAATGGCTATCTGAGCTCCAGTGCTCCGGGCTTGAGAATAAAGTTGTAATGGGCAGGGAGGAGGTGGATCTTCACAGCCTCCATCATGAGTCAGGACTGACTCAACTGTACTGACCTACTCCCTACAGCTCACAGCTCTAGTTCATAGCCCACCTCTCTCTCTCTCTCTCTCTCTCTCTCTCTCTCTCTCTCTCTCTGTCTTCATTTCTTTCTTCCTCTCCCCTTGGATGATGCTTCACTCCCACTCGGCAGCAGCTGTATGCATAACAATCACTCTGTGCACATGTATCTCTATATACAGCACGTGTGGGTGGGGTATCTATTATTAAAACAAATCTGACACTTTGTACAGCGAGCACCTTTGGCAGCATTTCCAATTGTGTTTAACCAAAACGTTCACTGACTTTTTCTTACCAGAGCCGCAGCAGCCTCTGCATCCTTCACTCCCTACCTTTGAATTACAAATGACCTTCTAGGAATGAAAACAGTCTACTCCTGGTTGCTATGCATCTGCTAATAAATGATTGTGTACACTAGCTCCTCCATTTGAAGCTTGTGTTTTTTTGACTTCAACCCAACTGACGTCACTAGTGCGACTGATTGTGGTTAATAACTAAACCCACCGCTTCCATAATTAATTAAAAGTGTCATAGAGCTGAATGAATGAATGAATTAGATTGTTACATATGTAAATGTAAACCTGTTACTCTGATTTGTGGTCTTATAACACAATGGTCATATGCGTGCTTAGCATGCTTCTACTGGCTGTATTGTCATCCCATTTTCCAACCTGGCAAGTGCACATTGTGCAATAAAACTCAAGTGAGCGAGTGTCTCAGAGTGAGACACACATCTTGCCAATGAATATTAATTAGCTGTAGTTTCTCTGTCTGATTGTTGGTGGTGATAGTCTGCCAAGAGATACAGTTGTCTGTTTGCTTCATGCACCATTTATTTTCATTTTTGTTTCCCTCGATCGACAACAATTCATTTTGATCTTTGAAAATGAAAACGCTATGAGGAAATAATTAAACAAAATGACAAGCCAAATAGTTGTGGTGTTGCGTGCCAGAGGCATTACATCTGAGATACTGTATGCAAAGTTCATTAGAATACAAAACAGACATGACCTACATTAACCAAACATCAGAGCATTCAAAAGTAAATCTGCTGCACATTGGGCATGGATACTGGCTCGTTTTGGTGCTTCTTTATCCGTGACTCAGACGAAGTCATGATGTGGGAAAGTGAGTGGGCATCTGTGTGTGTGTGTGTCCTTGTCCTTGTCAAAATGTGCGTGCACACTCATATGCATACATTACAATGTTAAAGAGATACATGTGAATGTGTTTAACGGGTCTGTGAGAGTGGGAAAAGGCATGCATGAGTATGCGCAGCCGTGTGTGCGAGGAAAGGGCTCGAGATGGCTCAGTGCAACTTAGAAAGCGTTGGGGGTGAAGCAAACTTAATCTGAAGATTTCACGCTGCTTTGGAGATTGTTAAAAGTTAGAGGCATCAGCTGCACCTTACGCATGGAAGGTACACAATATCTCCACAACAAGATCGGATCTGTAAGAGCCACAAAGACCCAGATGGGGTCCTCTGCTCATTGAACCACTCATGACTTGAATAAGAATTACTGAAAGACTGATGTCAGCTAGGTTAGGCGATTGTCTTTTTTATAAAAGGAAATGCTCTTTAATCCATCGAGAAAAATGTGCTAGACGCTTCAGTCCTATTAACTTTGATGACTTGTGTATGTATGCCTCGGTGCTTGTGTGTGGGCAATGATACCTTGGTGTATTTTCATTTTGCTCCGTGAAAGCGACTGCTGGTGCTGTGACTGCTGTGTCAAGTGGCTCTCATGTGTGCAGTCAGATATTCCCACTAATGTGTTTCCTCTTTTTTTCCTCTGCAGGGCCCATTGAGATGCTTGAGAAACAAGTGGAAGAGATGCTTGTTTCATACCCTGATCGACCCTGGTTGACCAGGGAGCGAGGAGCCAGAGCTGAGGCCAAGCATCAACCTTTTCTTCTTTTTTTTCCTTTGTTTTTTTTTTTTTTTTACATAAAGCGCTAATGGCTGTCTGCCACCAAGAGACGAGATCATCTAGACAAATTCATACTTTGACTTTTGAGCACTGAACAACCTCCAGGCACAGTTGTGCCAGAGAATTGTTGCTGCGAAACTGTGGGAAGAGAAAGGGCAGTCACTGTATGTAAAATTAGTTTATAGTTTGTCGAGGTGATATTTTTGTTACGTAGAAATAGTTAGAATTAAAGATTAGAATGCTGCTGAAACCCTATCATCAAAAGTAAAGAGGCAAGTTTAGATGAGGAGGTACAAGATGGGGTGAAATATTGTCAGCCAGCATTTGATTGATGTCTACGCAGACTTTTGCTCTGTGCGTTCTCAGATAGAAATCAATAGCTCCACTCAACCGATGGAATTTGCCTTTTAAGAATTGTAATTGTTTGTCTGGAGAGCCCGACAGGTCTGCCTGTGAGCAAAACGCTGCTGACTGCAGATAAGGAGAAAATAATATTGTGTGCCATATGCACAATCACAGCATAGTTTTGGAAACACTGGTGGTTTGAAATGAATGATGATGTGGTCACTGATCTGTGTCGAGACATATTCATTGTACATGAAAATCTATGTGCTCAACTGGTGCCATGCAACCTATGTTTTCTTTCACAATAGTATGCAGCGATACAGTATGGTGGCATAGTTACAGCTTTAAAGGGTTGAAGAAGTAATAATTTGCATCAAATTTCCTTTGTATACAAATAACATGTACATGTTTGATATCTATATATTTCTGGCATTTTTCTACAGAGACTTTAACATTTAAAGAGATGATATTTTTGATATTGTGTTGGATGACTGAGAGGTATTTTGATGAAAGCTGACATTCCCTCGAGGTACGGGTTTTTCAGCAGGGCATAGCAGGACGAGTTATTTATACATAACGACAGGATAGTGTTTGTATGGATGAACAACAAGTGCTTCAGAATTATCACTTCAAGAAACTTTACAGAATGGGCTGCATTGCGAGACCGGAAATGTAAGGTGGAGAAGTTAAATGGCGTAAACCAAATACCTAGTTACCTAATAACCTAGTGCTTTATCAAGTGGCATGTTGCTGAATGAATGCATGACTGACTCTTCTCTTTGTCCTGCCATCACTGTGTTTTTCTATGCATTTCTGTGGAGAAGCTGTCTGTTGGATGGGTCCAACATGCAGGGTGCTCTGCTCTCCATAATATAGAGATAAGAAGTATTCCCTCTCATTTCCTAATACGATGTCCATCAGGTTATTTCTGCAGCCACAAAAAAACCTGACAAATGCCCTGGGTTTTACCACTTTGCTTAGGTTTGTGAGTTATTGGTAATGAAATGATAATACCAATAATAACAACATTTGTTCATATAGAACTTAACAAAATCTGAGATTACGAAGTGCTATAAAAGGACAAAATAAAAAGGAAGAATCTTAATATATATACTGTAGTTGAACACATTTTCATAGGTCATTTGAGATCAATAAAAGGGTGAGAAACGTACGCTGGAGAGCAACAAACATGATTTGATACCGGTCTCTCCACATTCAGACCGGAGGCACCGCGCTTGGAAACTCCACCTCTTTGTTCTCACTGGACACAGAGACTGAAATCATGACCAAACTCTGGATCAATCAAGAATAAGTTTTAAAGATGACTGGAATGTCTCAAAAAGCTGTCAATGGTATTTTGTTGTGTTCGTCCACAAACTGTTGGAAAAATTACTTGTGAGAAGTAAACACTTTACACTTAATGTCAATGTGTCTGCGTATATTTTTTGGACTGTAACAATAATTCGAAGTACAGAAAGTGTTGATTTGTATGTCTGTATTCCTTATTATAATCTGTGCCCTTGATCTTGCATTGTTCAGAACTGGGAGTCGAATAGAGGAAATTACTGTAAACTGATTGCCACAGCATCACACTTAATCAAAGTTACCAAAAAGCAGTGTGAGCAAACATTGCAGAAAGAAAAATATATTAAATGGCAGCAGCAGCTGCATCAGTTAATTGAAGATTAGTGGGATGAGATAGCGAGCTGGCGATGCTAAAAGCCATCAGCTGTCTCCAGAAGATATTCTAATGAATTTGTAGAGGCTTGTCATGGTCACACACATTCTAACATAGGCCAAAGCCAGCAGCTCAATGCCTTAAAATGGGGTTACAGGAAGGAGGGGGTTACAGGAGCAGGGCAGTGGTGGCCTAGAGGACAGAGAGGCTGAGTTGAGTCCTTTGGTAAAAAAAACGAATGGTATAGGAAGGTTGTATAGGATGTTTATAGCATTGTGAATAGAATGTTAGTCATTGCTGAGAAAAAAGCTATGCCTTTATTATTGCCATTGTTGGCGATGTACAATTTTTCCAAAGCTTTTTTTCTGAGGTGTTTTGCGGGTTTAAGTTTTTTGATTTATAAAAACTATTTTGTTCATGCTGGACAGAAAGAAGGGCTGTCTAAATCCTCTACAAACCTTCCTGCCACAGTAATGAGGTGAGGTTCCTGTGAGGTTAAAGCAGAGCAGTTCTTCTGTCAAACCTATCCAAATTGTTCTAGTAAGCACATCTGTTTTTACAGTACCCTGGTAATGCACTGTGCAGCTTCAATTGTTATATCCATTTAATTATGTTTTATTCTCATGTGAGTTCTGTGTTTCATCTGGCTGCGAGTCACATTTTCCCTTGTTTTAAGTTGAAAGTTGCCATAAGATAACATGGAAAAGGCCTATTCTGCTGTTTTCTAAGTGTCTATTCTAAATGTTTACTAAATACTAAGTACTTACTAAAATAAGAAAAAGGTCAGAAGCAGACATTCAATTGAGACAATCATTTTTACAATATCTCTTCATATTCTATTCAATTGTTAATAAAATACACTATAATTAATAATATATTATATATAGCTAATTATGTATAATATTGCAGTTGTAGCGTAAGATGCGTCCGTGGTCCACGTATCCATGCAGGTGTAGCAGCAGCCGGTAGCACCCGTACAAAGTGCCACCTTTCCAAGGGGAAAGACAGGGTGCGCATGTTTTATGTTAGAGCTTATCCGGATAACAACCGTTTCACCGGGACGGCAGGAGAGCTGTGACGCTAATGACCGCCCCGCCCAGTCAAGCTGGCCGCATACAACACAGGCATTTGCCCTCCCTCTCAGTCACGTTACAGGGAAGAAAAAGCTGGGGGAAAAAAAGATCGAAGGAAGAGAGATAAAGGGTGGAAAAAAACAAAACAACGAGGTTATCTTGTCTGACAGGAGCAGGTATCTTCTTCTGCGGGTAATAAAAGAGTAACACTTAGCTAGGTAATATAATACTGTTATAAATTAGGAGTTTAACTTACTGAGCTGTAGCGTAAAGTGCTAGCTAGCGCTCGGTTAACTGGAAATGCAGACGCTGAATGCCCATTTGTATTCACCCAGGTGGCTAAATGCGTTAAGGTAGACTTGCTTTCAGACAGCAATTATTTATTGTTTTGTGTCCCTCCTGAAGTTGTGTCACGGAAACTGTTACTATAGCCCGTGATGAATTACTGCAAAGTGCTGATGTGTCAAAAGCCCCAACCAGCCAGCCAGCCAGGACCGCTTGAGGCTGAATCACTCGTCCAAACACGATTAGCTCGGGCAGCAGAAGTAGGGAGAAACAGCTAATGTGTGACATGTTAGCTTCTCACGTCAGAAAAAAAAACTAAACTTGGATGTCGACCTCTTCCTTAAAAAACCAGCTAGACTACAATCTCGCTGGCTGTTGCTGATGGATGTAACCTGCAGTTTTGTTGTGAACATAAGTGTGTAACGCTTTGTCTTTCCCAGCCCTCGTTTGGATAGACGGCTAAAAGACAACAGAAGATGGGAGACGTGTTAAGTTATCAGCTCCAGATGTGATGGCAGGACAGTGGTGGGTGTCAGCCGGATATGAGACAAACACGTAAGTAAAGACATACTGTAAATGTGCAGTTTATTGTGATTACATTACACAGCATATAACCCAAGACTTTCTGCCTGCTGTAGAAGTTAGCTGTTTCGTGTTGGCCTACATTTGCAGTGTGTCAAGTCTATGCAGCATTTTCCTTGTATTTTACTATAGGTTTACTTGGCAACACTGTGCGAGGTTATTACTGTGCACATGTAAAGTAAAAGTGTAGGTTGAAGTCTGGTTGGCAGGCACCTGCCCTTTAAAGTGCCTGGGAGTACAACACTGAATCAATCTCTTTTTTTTCTTTTTGTACTTTGACCTTTTTAACCGACTGTTTGCCTACTAAACAGGAAACATCTCACATCCTTATTGTATTACCATGTCATTAAACTAAAAGAATACAGTCATGTAGCGCTGAGAGCAAAGATTCTGTGAGTTTAGCACAACTTAAAACAGAGAGAGAGAGCGACTAATAAGCTAAACCTGTTGGTTCAGTGACTTACTGGAAGGAAACGCTGCAGCCTCCTGTGGGTATCCTTAAATATGGACTACCTCATTGAACCTTGGGAATGACCTCTCTCTTTATGATGTTCTTTAGGTGAATAAACGATCAACCTGAGGGGAGAAGATGAAGCTGAATGAACGCAGCGTGGCGCATTACGCCACCTGTGACTCGCCGCCAGACAAGACAGGCTTCCTGTTCAAAAAGGGCGAGCGCAACACGGCTTATCACCGGCGCTGGTTTGTCCTGAAGGGTAACATGCTCTTCTACTTTGAGGAGCGCGACAGCCGAGAGCCCATCGGCGTCATCGTCCTCGAAGGATGCACCGTGGAGCTGTGCGAGTCAGCAGAGGAGTTCGCCTTCGCCATCAAGTTTGACTGTGCCAAAGCACGGGTGTACAAGATGGCTGCTGAGAACCAAGTGGCCATGGAGTCATGGGTGAAAGCGTTGTCAAGGGCCAGCTTTGACTACATGAGGCTGGTGGTGAAGGAGCTGGAGAGGCAATTGGAGGAGATCCAGGAGGCTGCAGGAGGCGGCTGGGTTGGGGCCGGAGTCGGGGGCCTGCAGGGCAGGCCCAAGCCCCCCAGGCGAAACCAGGTGTCGCGGCCCAAGTCTGGAGCATCCTCTTCATCGTCATCTTTGTCTTCCTTATCATCATCCTCATCAGTCCCCTTCTGTGCTCAAAAGAGCCTCCAGGATGAGATGAGGAGAGACGAGGAGTGTTATAAGGAGAATGGAGTTGCGTGGAGTAAACCACCAGTTGCCTTGGCTAACGGCTTTGTTGAGGCAGCGTCTTCCTGTGTGGCCTGGGAAGGCTGCGCAGAGTCTGGGAACAGCACTGTGATTAGTTATGGGGCTGATGGGGTGAGGGCTCCACCCGTGCCACCCAGGAGAAGAGGAGCATCTCTGGAAAGCCCCGTCTCCCCTGGCACTGTCTGCTTCTCCAAACTCCACGACTGGTACGGCAGAGAGGTGGAAGAACTGAGAGTGCAGTGGCTGCAGAGTCAGTAAACTAATGGAGGTGGATGAGCTCTATTTCCTCAGTTTGATCATTCCTTCCTAAACATTCTGATCCTTCATGTTAAGCCCTTCTGAACTCAACAGAAAGAGGAGAAAATACTTTCAGTTTTATTATCAGTAAAAAAAAATAGACAAATAAAAATGTAAGATTTATTCCAGAACTTGTCTGGCACAGAGGAATCAATCTTAAACATGAACACTATCCATTGTACATTCCAAGACATTTTAAAACACAAAATATGCTCTTTCCACAGTTTTGCTGAGTGTCATTTGCCACTTTTAACAATTAAAAATGTTAAAAGTTCAGCAGTTAAAAATCATCAGTTTTTCTTAAAAGATGCAAAGAGTTTGGCCGTGTGCCGTTTTGTTATTATATTGCCAATGTTCAAGCGTCCAAATATACTTGTACAATTGTTTTGGGGTCCGTTTTCTTTAAAGCTGAAGGAACCTTGATCTAAAATCATGTTTTTCTGTACGTATACATGCAAACTTGCTGTGCTAAGCAAGTGAAAAATACCAAAACACAACAAATAACCGCTAAAATCACCACAGTTTAAACTTTGTCTGATGGAAGGGAAAAGCCCAGGATAGAAATGAAAATGAAATAAAGATGGTCACATAAATAACAATCTAAAGACGCTGCATAAGACATATTCATGTGAATCAGGTTGCTATAGTGACACGTTCACCAGGGCATACAGAAAATCCTGCAGCTGATGTCCGACCTTTCCCCACTTGATGGGGGAACAAAATTCACGACTTAGCATTTAAGGGTAGGTAATAAAGATGATAAAATAAAGAGGTACAGCTGAGGACATTTTTACAATATCTAATGGGAAGGGCAGCATTTCGAGTTTCCTCCAACTTCAGACCACTTTAACTGTTAAGATCACTTTAATATAATTTGTAGAGAAACGAGGATACTCTCAGGATAAGAGGTATGTTGTTCTTATGTAGTCCTGAATTCTCCTCCACACTCCCACCGGGGCACGTCTCACCCCAGAGGCCTCATGGTTGCTAAGGTCAGAGCATCCTCTTGACAGTCACTGGGGACCGCGGCGGGAGCTGGATGTCTCGCTCAAAGCAACACACTGGTATTTTTAGCCGTTGTTAGCCGGCGGCCAGATGATGCTGTGTCATAAGAATGCTTGTCACTTACTTCTCTTTTGACTCTTGTATTTCATAAAAGGAGACTGTTTATACTTGAACTTACAGGACGTAACATTTGTCGTTGTAGTTCTCTGATCATTTCCTGCTATACAATCAAATCATCTTAATTTGAATATACTGTTGGTTTGTTGCGGCTGATTAACCTGAATGTTACCGAGTGTAACTAGGCCTATACTGTATGTGAACATCTAACCTCTTGGCTTGTATAGAAATATTAACAATTCCATACTGGAAATTAAATGGGCCTTTTTAAAATGATTGCTCATACCGTATTTCTATATTCATTCACATAGCCATTTACATTTATGTTTTAAATGTGCCTTATGTTATCATTATAACACCATTATTGCACTTGCAACCATTTCCATAGGACTACAGTGATGAGAGGGTTTGACTTCTCTTTTTTTTGTTGCTGTACTGCAGTTACTCTCTCTTTCTTGCTTTGTTTCTTGTCAAAACGTACAATCACGTTTTGATGATGGCTCAGTTCTTTCAGACAACACTATCATTACGGTTATACACTTGGCTTGTACAGAAATGACAATGTGGGAAGGAGCGTTACAGTGTGAATTGTGTTTTTAAAAAATGCAGCATCGAGGTGTTATGCTAAGTATTATCTCACATTATTGTTGTAGTGCCAATTTTATTTACTCCAGAAGAGCGTTACTGTTATTACAGATGCCAGTAATATTTTAAGTAATTTGTGAATGTGCCAAATTAACCTTATAAATGATAATGGCATCTGGCTTTTATTTTGGAATGCTAAATGAAGAATGTAACGTAAATGCAGAATAATATTTTTTTTCTTCCACGATTGTAATTTTTCAGTTTATTATTTAAAATAACCAGTAATATTTAACACATTGTCCTGATATGATACCTGGAAAGTATGATTTTTAGCCAATCATTTTATGTAAACCACTCAATAATAAACAGTGTTAATTATGTTATGTTGTGAACAGTTGATTTTTCTGTGATCACAAAATCGGTTGATCTGAGCACTTGAGGTGAAGTTTTACTTCTAATAAAGTTGCAGCATGACATGTTTTAGTCATCAGTTTGGCTGATTTAGACATTAGATGTTTTCTCCTTTTCTTTATTCTTTTTAGAGACAAGTAGTATAGTATGACGGGTCCCCTGAATTCATGCAAGGCCTGGGCTGGCGCTTATGAAACAGCACACACACATTCTTGGAGCTATTCAACCCATCGCTCACCAGGTGTCGCTGTGCAACAACGTTAAACAGTCTTTTTAACCCTTCTGTTCAGGGAACTAAATGAGTAGCCTACTTTACACCTGGCGGGACAGGTGAATGGACTGTGCTGACGGCAATTAACCGTCTGGCGACAGAATCCAGCAGGACTTTTTCCATAGAAGAAAAATGTATATATTTTATAAAGTCAGCCCGGATAGACTGTGCCTTTATCTTCCCTGTTGTTCTTATGTAGTAAGCATTTGGTAAACCGTCGTTGTCATCAATTGAAATAACATATAAGGATGTATGTGACGCTTTAGGTCGTCTCCTTGCACGATAGGTTAGTATAGTGTATTCAGATGCACTGGAAGCAAACTGTGTCATACCCCTGCAGAGACAAAAGGCTCCTTTTAACCCGCGTTTGTTCTGGTACGCTCCATCAATTTAAGGGGTTGTTGTAAAAAAAAAAAAAGATTAAAGTTACTAAACTAAATGTACAGTATCTGAGAACACGTCGTCAAAGTTCTTGCATTGTGCACATACCGTACTTAACCGACGGGCTGCTGACTGCAGACATCACGAAACTTCAGAGAAAGCTACTTCCTGTATGGTAATTTCAACATAAACGTGCACGTTAAAGTATTGACCAATTACTCGAGCCGACTGAAGTGTTATACTGTACATAAAATAGAGAGGTGTATTGCCCTAACATTGACAGAGCCCGTTTAGAGAGTACTTTATGCTTTAAGTACATTTTGTATTAGCATACCTTCAAGTAACATTTTGAATGATTTTACTTTTAATTAATTTGTTTTAGATAGGATAAAGATTAAATACAATAAATAAATTGTTATGATTATCTTCTGCACTGGCCAAAATTACAGCCATGCTGATATTCAGATTAACATCAATCTCTCTCCTGTGATATTGCTTAATTGATGTAGTGATTGTAATCCACGGAGGGACAGCAAACCAGAGAGAACACACACAGTATTGTGGTACGGCCACTTTTTCTCAAGTAAAAGATGTCATACGCGTCCTATGCCAGTGTCAATTGACCCAGGGGTCGTTTGTGCCAAGCTCTTCCCCCCGGTTACCGGTGCCTCTTCGCGCGGGCCGGTATGCGTCTCTTATTTTGAAAAACCAGAGTCGGAAGCGACATTATGAGTTTCCTCCGACTTGATATAGCTGGACCGCGGCACATTTTTTTGACAGCGGAAATGAGGAGTCGCCACTTTTTTCCGCGTCAAGTTCGTGGCTGAAAGTTTTCTTTCCTCTTTTTTTTCCTTTTTCGGTGGAGTGAACCGTCGTGTGCACTCACAATGAGAGAGAAAGCGACGGGCTTTTTAGCACGCAGCTTCTCCTCCGATGTCCAGTTTCTGTTGCTCCCCGACGACGTCGTTTTGAGTTACTTTAGATGCTTCTCAACACATTTCCGTTATGCGAAGTCCAACTTGTTGGTTAGTCGTCGTGCTGCGGTGGGTGCCCATCCGAGATAACGGAGAACGTGAGTATGTTGTGAACTCCTGTCAGCTTTTGTTGCCTTATCCTCTTAAACTACTTTTAACTTCACTAAACCCTTTATTAAACCACATGGGGGGGACAATCTCTAAATGACGAACCGCAGCAGTAATGTGGACATAACTTCCGTCCAAAATATATATTTGTTTCTCCAGTAATAATCGTCGAATAATGTGCTCGTGTGCAATTTAAAGGGCTCTGCTTCTTTCTGGCTCCGGGCCGGTGGTGCTTGCGCAGATTTCTTTGCCCCAAAAGTTAAGTTTTGCTATTAAAAATATTGTACATTCTTGGATTTTCTATCTTTGAGCTTCTCGGTGTCACTTTTACGACGACCGTTGGCAGAAAAGATGTACACATCACGTGCTTTGTGTAGTAAGTTGTTTAACTGTATGTGGATTTCTGTGGCATTTTCAACAATATTTGGCGCAAATCTATCAGTGGTGGTCGCCATGGTGATGTGACAATATGAAACCTGTCGTGACTTATTGGAAATGCATGTTAATGGGCCAAACGTGGAGCCAGAAATGCAACAAAAAAGACACCTAACTGTCCACAATTTCCCCCCATAAATAACCAACACATTTAATACGGTGTGTTTTTGAAACGTGAACGTTGTTGTTGTTTGCGACAGACGTTATTTTATTGTGCGTTGCTCGAGCGTGAGTGTGCGCGTGCTCAGGTTCAGTGGTCACCCCTCCTGACTGCTGGATGGAGAACAGAAACAAAGTGGAGAGCAGCCACTTGGCTTCCCAATCCACTGTTCTGTAGCAGTAAATCAAATCAGTAATTTTGGCGTGTGTGTGTGTGTGTGTGTGTGTGTGTGTGTGTGTGTGTGTGTGTGTGTGTGTGTGTGTGTGTGTGTGTGTGTGTGTGTGTGTGTGTGTGTGTGTGTGTGTGT
>JAVQJD010076459.1:0-12407 GCA_036023655.1 Nannoperca australis
ATGGAGATCATTTTGTTTCATTATAAAACAGTCAAAAAAAGTGGTTTGAGAGAGAAACTTTCCACACTTTTGCTTCCAAACCCTAAAAATTTGCTTGCGAATCTAAAAGTTTTGCTTGCGAATCTAAAAGTTTAGAGTTTGAAAGCAAAAGTGTGGAAAGATTCTCTCACAAACCACTTTTTTTGACTGTTTTATAATGAAACAAAATTATCTCCACAGATGAGAAGAATAAAGAGGAAGAATGTGAAAGCAGGTTTTAAGAGAAAGGTCCAGTAGGTGGCAGCATTGACCAATCAGGTGCAGTTCTCGTACTCTGACGCAGTGGGGCGCCATGTTCATGCCTCTCGTGTATTGATCCTTCTCAGTGTGATTACCATAAAAAGAAAGAAAAACATCCCAGAGAAAACGGATAGTCACAGAGGGAAGCATACAAACAGGGATTATGGAAATGCTCCAGGTTCAGAGTTTATTGATTTATCATTTTGCAACACAGGGTTGCGCAATTAAATTCAAGTCTAGCCCCCTTTATGCTACACACACACACACACACACACAGGACATAAGTATATATATATATATAATGAGAAAATAATAAAAATACAAACCAACAGTTCCTATAATACATATATCATATATACACCGAAGAACAGAATGCAAAACAACTAATTATCCTGATGCTCCTGATGGGATGGGATGTTTCTGGTTGGACAATAATTCACTCACTCACACATGGACTGTGGGTCACGACGCTGTTGCTTTGTAGAAAACCCTCCTGCATCTTCAGGGCAGCGTGACCTTTGTCTTTTTTAACTATACCAGCCTTCAGATCATCAGTGCTTCATATGTTCTTATGATTAAACTTAACACACAATGGGTATTTAAGTAATACGTCCGCGTTGATGAAAATAAACACCTCTAGGTAATGAATTGATTATTCAAATAACACAACTTCCTTAAACTTCTGCTTGTGAGGAAGTTTCCAATATGTGTGCTGAAGGTGGAGCTAAGAAGTGTGAGGGCTGAGCAGAGGGCCGATGGACGTCCTGGTCACATATTACTTGACATTGTCACTAAGACAGTGAAGAGATCCCTTCCTAACGCATCTACACGACAAGAAATCCACAGAAAAACGTTCAAAAGTTCAGCTGGAATGAATTTGAACATTTAAACATCTGCGTGAACAAATCAAGTGCACATCTTCCAAAGTTGCGGCGTGTTGAGAACAAAGTTCTTCTCCGGAAACACTGTTTGCTGAGTTGCAGCAATGTTTGCATTTGACTCCCCAATGTTTCACCGACTAATCAAACACACACTGTCAGTTTATACATCAGTCTTTAGGGTTTGAAAAACATGGACTGGTGATTTACACACTGTGTAAATGTGTAAATGTAATCGGGCAAATGATTTAATTATTGTTGATTTTGTCACATTATTAATTGAATGGTATAATTGTGAGGACATTTTATATATATACAATTTTTTACTTTTGGACTTTGAAACTCTCTGGAATCTACATCGTCAGAAAACCTGATCAATCGTTGATCAATCGTACACAGCAGAGCTTCACAGTCATCAAGAGGCGTTTCAGTAAGTGACTTCCTGGAGAGCATCATCTGGGTTTCTGGGCTGGATTGTCTTAAAAAAGTGATTGGCCTAAAATAGATCCTGCAATAGAAACAAGTGCATTAGTAGCAGTTGTGACTCAAGTGAGCAGTAACTGGGATTCTCAAGATGGAGGAACTTCTCAAACAGCTCGTCCACGCACATCAGAAGTGGTCTGGACTCTGTGGTCTGTTCATTAGCAAGAACATCATGTGAGGAAAGTGAGAATAAAACACCTCTTCACTGGATCACTACAGAGGATCTTGAGTTTTCTGGATGAATGAAATCAGGAAAAAGAAAGAGCCACTTCTACAAACTTCAGCCAGGGGACATTGTTCTGATGACTCGGCACTGAGGAACTGTTGGATTATGGGCTGTGTCCTAAGTACCAGGTCTGGTGCCTTCAGGTGACGGTCAAAACCTGCACCAGCATATTGCACATGTCAATAACACAGTTACGCCTGCTCTCAGAGGCCAGCTGAGTCACTGAACTGTGCATTCAATGAGACGTGCTGGAAACCACTGTCTACACACACACACACACACACACACACACACACACAAACACGCTAAAAGAGTCAGTAATCCGTATATTACACAGTAACTAGTTCACAACCGTAGTGAACATGAAAGGTTGAAAGGTTAGGCAGATGAATATGGTTTAAAGGGGGATTTTTCATTTTACAAAAATAATTTTGGGGATTTTGGAAGTGAATGCATCTTTTTTCTTTGATTAAATATTCAACTTTTACTTTTTATACAATGGTTTGAAACAGTTCTACGCAGTTCATGCAGACACCCCAAATTCCTTCTCAGCAAGAGAGAGGTAAAGAAAGAAAGTTCTGGGACAGACAGGAAGAGGAGGTCATCAGGGGGACAAGCCCAGAACCAGAACCCTGAACAGAGAGAAACAAAGAGAGCGAACAAAGACATATCTGTACAAAACACTGCCACAGAGCCTCGTTACTAACATGACTAAACTATAGGCATGGCAGCTGCTGTGTCATCACTTTATCTGCAGGGTTGTTTGGGAACCGTCTCTTAAACCCAGTCCTTATGTTGCAATCACAGGAATTACTCAATACATTATTTCCGAGTAACTATCTTTTGTATGTTTCAGCAGAAATTGGTCAAACTGGAAAAAAAAAAACTTTTCAAAACAAAGTCCATGTTTCTTCCACCTCAGCAAGACTGCAACATGTTGTATCTCTCCTCTCCCCGACAAGCTCCACCAAAACATGGCAGTCATTTCTCTACAATCTACTACATGTTTTTGCAAAATATGTTTTTGCAAAAACATTTTTTGATAAAAAAATGACTGTGTTAAAGTCCCTCACCCACCCAAGCAAGCTGAAGTAATTGACACAGTTAAACGAGTGTTTGTGAACTCTCTATAGCTTCATGTGACTGTGTGTGGATGAGTTTCTGGCATGTGACTGGTTGAAACACACACGTGCTGAGATGTTTTCCATAATGCTCTGAAACACGTGGAGTTCATAGTGTTAATACAACGGAGCTGAGTGTGAATCACAGCAGCGTGTTACCCAAGTCTAACCCAATACTTGATCCTTCACACACACACACACACACACACACACACACACACACAGACTCTCTGACCAAATGTATCTCACTGCACCGCGGCTTTAATTCATATATATGTACATATGATTTTCTTTTGTATAAAATAAACACGACTATATCAAAGAGTTAGTACAAAGTGGATGGGCACGTCTTTTTATAACAACGTGTTAACAGTCTATAACAATAAAGACAGTGCACATGATAAAGTATACTTTCTGCCACACACACATCTGTTCCAAAACTGAGAACATGAAAACATTAAAAAAACAGAAACAGGGCCGTCTGAGGGGGGATGAGTCTGTGTGGACACATGGAGCCTTAATGTGCCGCATCACTAGTGAAGTGAGCTTTCTACTACTTTGGTGTTTTGGTGCAAATTTGGTGCAAATTTGGTGAAGATGAAGACACAAAATAACCAACTGTGTAAGTATTCATCTGGTTCAAGTCAGTATTTAGAGGAGGCAGCACTGCGAGAAGTCTGTGGACGTGTTTTATTTATTCTTCGTTACTTATTTTTATTATTATTATTATGGATCTGCTCAAACGTTCATGGGGTCCGAGCGAGCCGTGGTGGAGCTCTGGGCTCACACAGTCTTCATCGGTGGATGGAGCCGATACAGCTGAACTACTGAGCTTGCCAACAGATCCCGAGTAAACTACATCTGATGATGAAGACCATGTGAGATGGTTGAAAGCAGCGATGAATCTCATAAGTGAGACCTGAGCTGTTTTGTTCAGATGAATGTTGCTGTTTTGGACGCACTTTATACTGGACTTGATCAGGTTTCTCCCTCCAGGGCTTCTCTGGATTTGGATGAGGCATTACTGCAGAGATGCCTCCCCTCAGCATTACGCTGCCACAACCAGCCTTCACTGTGGGTCGTGGTATTTCAATATTAAACTCATACTAAAACAACCTTCTAGCACTTTGTTTTAGACCCTACAGACTGCCTTCTGTCATGAAGCACCCTGGCAACGTGACAAAGTTGGCTAACCAGATGTTGGAGCTTCCTGCACACCGGTGTATATAACCTAAAAACACTCCTCGATTACACTCGACGCAGCTTCATGTGGTCGTAAATTGAGCCGAATGCAGTCCGTTATTTTGTGTGCAGGACATATCCCTCCTGATCTCCAGCTGGGACCCAGGTGCACTCTGGGCCTGCAGCCACCACTTCTGCACACATGGCAGTGCTTTGTGTCCTCCACCACACAGACAGCGTGCAGGCGTTATCAGGATACGTTGTGTCTTGTGAGGGTTGTATCATGTCTGTTCATGTGTGAGCATTTCTCTTCCTTTAATGTATGTGTTGATGTGTTATATTTGAACCATTGTGCCGGTGTTTATTACAGCTCTGGTGTTGCTTTAAGTTTTGAATCATGTGGCCAAAGCGTATAATCGAATATTCAGACGTTCATAAAAACAACTGGAAAGCAGATGCTCCTCAGCTGGTGACATGTCAGGCATCACAGTGGATAAGTCACAGATACAAGTAGATATAGCAGGTGATCGTTCACCTGGTGGGAAGTGATCCTTCGCCTCCGCGACTACTGATCCAATTATTATTGATCAGTTCAGGTCGGGCGGTATGAGTGACGTGGGGGCTGATGAAGCATCCTGAATGAGAGACTGTAAAATAAAATAAAAACAGAAAGAGAGCATCAGCATTCATTCAAGTTTCCTGGAAAAATTGTCATTTGGTGCTAATTATATGAAGTTCCTTGACAGAAATAAAATAATTTAATAAATATGAATTAGTTTATTGGAATTAATTGGAAGTGGACCAATTGAAAATGGTCCTTATTATTACTGTTAAAGTGCAGTAGGAGAGACTCTGTATGCGTGGCACAAAGCTGGAGACAAGCTGAACGCTACAAAGACTGAACAAACCGCACTTAAAGATTCTTTCCACCAACTTGCACGGATGTTTTAGTCTTTGACAGTCAGTAAATCCCCCAGACAACACACCGAATGACTGGTGGGTAACCACTGGTGCTCTGGAGGGACGTCACATGATCAAACATGGACTGACTGATCTTTACACTCCAGCAACGCCAGCCAAAGTCGTTGCCCAAAATAGTGTCACGTTAGCCGAACACATTAGTTATCTCATCCTTGTAAAAGTGAATAAATCATAAATCTAAACTTAGTTCCTTGTCCAGGTATTATAAGGAATCAAACATGTTAAAAGAAAATATCCTTTTGCCACTGTTATAGCGTTGCTGAATGGATTTCAGATTGGCCGTGGTTCATGAAGTGACTCACAGTTGGAGAACTTCAATAATTAAATAAACCGATAGGATCATTACACCACCCTGAAGAGTGAAACAAAAACAGGTGGGGTTGAAGCTCCTTCAGACCAGCACGGCCTGGTTTTATTGAAGTGTTTGGATACTTAAAAGAAAATCCTTCCTCAGTGGGACTATTTGTCAAGTCACAGCATGTTAAACTATGAATAAAAACAGCATGCGGACCAACTGAATACAGCAAGGAAGCTCTACCGGACCAGACGTGGACCACACTGACTGGTAAAGTAGGAGAACATACAGCACTTGATGAGCAGTAGATGAATGAAGCCTTTTCTAACGAAGAGGAAGTGTGAGAGTCTTACAGAGTACTGCCAGAAGTTGCGTCTCTGCCTGAAGAGAAGGAAGCAGACGACGGCAGAGATGGCTGTCTGGGTCAGGGTGAAGAGGAGGAGGGTCGACTTCAGTGCGCTGCTCAGCTTCTGTTGTAAAGCACACGCACGTTACTTCAGAGAGGAGGGTACGTTACTTATTGAGTTTTACATGTTACAGTTACGTGTTTGTGTCGGCCATAGAGGAGTCCAGTGAGGAGCGTCTGATTTCATTTATAGACAAAGCTGGAACAACACCACACACTCCACACAGTCTCTGGTACACCAGGCAGGTTTTAACACTTTTCTTTTCTACTTCTATTCAAAAACAAACATTTTAATACTTTAACACAAGTTATTCAAAATAAAACATTTCCCCATGAATATCCTTGAAAATGTTTTGACAGTGCAGGAAAACGTTTCTCCTTCCTTCCTCTTCACTTCACAACAATCCCCTGCAACACTTTGTGAATGGCAGCGGCCATGTAGTCCTTCATAAAGAGGCGAATCATGGAAAGTGTGGGACTTGTAACATATTTAATGTTAACCTTAATGTTTCTGGATGTTGAAATAAATCGAACAAAGCACTTCTAAGAACCAAAACGTCTTCTGCTCTGTGGACACAGTGTGTTCAGTGTGTTGAGCCTCTTTTAGACACAGAACCAACTGTCCACCACCGCATCGGAGCAGAAACTCAACATTTTGTCACTTTGCCGTACTGAAGCATGAAAACAAATATTACATTAGTTTTTTTTATTGTTTGGAATTCATCATCTTTTGAAAGAGGGGAAACCCATCGACCCTTTAAGCGTCCGAACTCTGTACTGCAGCACGTTGGATTGGAGATGAAACAATGACTGGGAGGTTTAGGTTTCAGCTTCAAGGTTTCCATTTTGAGTGAACAGTGCAGAACTCCGAGTCCCCCAGTTCAGGACAATGGAGCTGGCAGTGATTCAGACAAGGCAACCAAGGAGTTTTTAGAGCCACGCTGGGGAATGTTCCTGACTGGCCAAGTTAGTCAACTGACCTCAGTCCAATTAAACATGTGTTTCACTGCTGCAGACCAGACTGAAGGCAGGATCACAGGGAAACTGCTGCACAGGTCTGTCAGAGCATCAGCAGGGAGTCTGTGGGTCCAGGACTTCTCACAGGCACTGCGGACTGCTTTAACACTAAATGTTAAAGGGAAACGCAGGTATTTTACCCATTAAGTCTTGTTCAAGGTGACGGCTCGCTCTATGATCTCGCGAGAGGTTGAATTGTTGCAAATGGTCTGTCTCTGTCTGGGATCCTTTCCATAATGTTGTCAGACACTTTTATTGATCCCAAAATGTGTAAAGAAAAATAAAAGAAAGGGTTCAACTTTAACATGTGATTGCTGTGTGCATTTATGCCAACTGGCATCACTTCTGGATGACTTTATAATCACATTAAAGTCAGTGTTTTTTTACTGTCTGGATCCAATGGGAGCGAGTGGGGGCTTTCAAAGTCTAGCATTTAGGCTTCAGTGAATTACATTATATAACTCTGAGCGTTGTAACATTTTAAAGGAGATTGTGCTGTGCACTGGTGCTGCATTGTACACTGTGCATGTCACCATCATAAACCTGTTAACATTTGATAGTCCTGAGCATTGTGAAAGTGGAATCAAGCTCATTATGCATATTCTGACATATCACTCGTCTTGGTAGCATTAAAATCATTAAACATGCAAATGTGTGCAAACTGCATGAAAACACAGGAACCTGCTTATTTATGCGTTTACGTCAAGTCCAGGTTCAGCCCAGTGGGGGATGTTGTTTTGTCTGCAGCAGGTTATCACTGCACCACTGTGTGAAGTTTCTGACTGTGCTATAGATATTCAGAGCACCATCATTAGATCAACACTTACACTGGACCAACACGCCAGCACCACCCACAAGACACACTTTACAATGCAGGTATTTGAACGCACCGTGGCGTAGTGTTGATTGCTGCAGTTGTCATGCTCCGTCTTGACGCAGGGCACATTCGGATTCTTCTGCATGTCCAGAGAGTAGATGATCACAGCCACCACTGACAGCACAGTGGACACCACACTCACAATCAAACACACCTGCAGCTGCAGAGACGCACACAACATTTGATCTTTTTAAACATTGGAGGGGGCAGGAGAGTAGCAGCAGTAATGTGAGCAGCAGCTGCAGCAGTGCATGTACTGTAGCAGAGACTTAGCTGGACTTTGACCTTTAAAGTTATTTGTCACCGATCTTTGGATGTGTTGAATAATTGCAGGTCGTTGTCCATTGATTCCAGACTCATACAATCAAATTGCCTTATTTCATACAAACAAAACGTACTTTCTTTCCCTAATAGCCCCTGAGCTCAGAGAGTATGATAGCTGCTGCCTACTTCCTCCTAACCAGCTGCTATCGGAAAATACACGAGAAGTAGCTGCAGCTGAATAACACCATTTATACATAACACAGTAAACATAAAAGATGTGTGTTTGCATACAAGCATGCATGTACGCACACTGTCTAGCTGCATGTGTGTGTATGTGTTGTCTACAGACTCACAGTCTTCATGCTGCATTGTTTGTCCAAGATGATCGTGGCCACTCCTGCTGTGAGGAACTGGGAGCACAGAGGAACACTACGTTACATCACATCGTCGATCAGTAGAAGTCTCTATGAAAAATGATGAAAAAGCAGAGTACTCTCTCTCTCTCTCACACACACACACACACACACACACACAGCCTCACCATCAGGCCGCTCCACCAAGGAACTCCCAGGCTGACCACCTCAGTGATCTTAGTTAAGTGCAGAGGAATGGAGTAGGACATGATCATGAGCCCCAGCATCACCTGAGTCACCTGGTATACACACACACATACACACACACACACACACACACACAATTAGCAGTAGCTAACTTTATGGCTTGGCAAAAGAAGCTTCTTCTATGAATACTTAAAGGTTTCGAACAAATCTAACCATCTCCGTACATGCACACACACAGCCGCTGCTATAACCACCTCCAGGATGATTCACTTCCGTCAAGAAGGTCCTGTTCTCAGTCACTTTGTTTGTAACCACAACAACAGCTAGAGACAGACTTCTAGACTCACCCCCAGACTTTTGGGCTCTCCTCTCTGGATGGCAGCGCGCAGAACCTGCTGACTGTCACTCAGCTTGACAACGTTCACATCCTCCATCACCTGCACCGTCAGATCCCTGGAAACTGCCACCGCCATCACCTGCAGAGGTCAGCAGAGCACACTTTCCAAACTGCAGGATCATCTTAAAGATCAGTTAACACAAAAGCAACAGAGCTGAGTGTTGTAGCTGTGGACCTGTCCCACATCAGACATGGCTTGTCGTAATAGGTTTAACTAACATTAATGAAGTGTCGGTTCTTTTTTAATGGCCCAGTAAGGCCATTAAAAACATGACCTACATCATCCAGTGCTTAATAATGTTGTGCTTTATTACTGGGGGTCAGAACCTAAATGCTTAAATAAAAACAAATCACACAAAGAAATATATTTAAATAAAAATAAATTTAGCAATTTATCTATTTAAAACTAAATAAATAGTTTTGACTGCAGCACAGACATGCCGATACTAAACACAAAGCACTGCCATCAGCCTTCATTAGAGGGAGCATTTTCTGTTTTTAATTGGAAACCATGGTCCCTGCCAAAGTGAAAACTGCCCAATCACATCTTGGTGGCGGGGCCTATCTTTGCTGACACAAAGACTACTAATGGGATTGTAACTGTAGAGGAATCCCTGAAGGTGCACATCTGCTGATAGAACAATTGCAATTAACATATATTTCAAACAATATTAGAGTAAGAAAGACTAAAATATGATATAATGCTCACACAGAATTGAATCGCCACACTCCCCACGTCTGGATAAAAGCGTCTGCTAAATGCCTAAATGTAATGTAATATGTGTCAGTGTAGAGTGCACAGTATGGTAGTAGTGAATGAAACTCTTAACAAAGTTTGACTGAATATAAAAATTTCCTTTAAAGTAGAAAATTGTTTTTCTTGAAGGTTTTGGTGCAAAATGCAAATAATAGAACCTCTTAAATAAAATTGTTTTTATTTTGCATGTAGACATTTCTCCACATAAAGACGTGAAAACATGAGAATCAAATATCGTAACTCACCATCTCAAAAACAAACATTAGATTTTGGACATTTCTTCATTTTCGTTTCATTAAATGCTTTTAAAGAATGCTACCTGTCATTCTGCATGTTTGAAATGTGTGGACTACATTACAGCTCATCATTTTGCAAAACAGATTCTGGTGTTTCATGAATTTAATTAAATTTTTCTTCCATTGGTTTCCATTTATTTTGGTCTGATGTGAAAATCTCTTGGCAGATGTCAAAAAGAAATACAGGCTTCATGTTCAATGTGAAGAGTGACACAAGTAAGGCAAGCAAATCTCAACAGTCGTGCGTTAACTGATTGTCCACATAGGCCTATAGAGAAAATAGTGAAAATCAATGGCTGCCTGGAAAACCCTGGAAAAATTTGTCAAACAATGGTCAGCCATTTTAAACCAGTGGCACGTGGCCCAATGGTGGGCCTCAGAATGTCATCTAGTGGGCCGCAGAAGCCAAACGGTGAGATATAAATAAATAAAAACATGAAATTGTAGCTATTTTTAAATGTTAATGAGCTCAAGGATTCACATAAATGAAAAATGTCAAAATAAAATGTAATTTCATATCACGACACATCATCAGGTAGAGACAAATTAGCCAACTAACGTAGCCCCCGCCCCGCAGTGACACACAAAGATGTACTGAGTTTTATTAAAAGAAAGAAATTGATGCAGGAGACAAGCTCCAAATCCTGTGGTGAGGAAATGTGAGCCTGAATACATTACATGTATTAAAATGTACGACCTTAAACATCAAGACATGACCTCAAAAAACAGTTTGCATTCAAAACTGGCCAGCAAGTATACATGATCTGCAATTAAGGTGCAAACATATTGGTATGGCCCTTTAAAACTATGATCTGGAGGCCTGTGACAGTGTTCACAGCATATTGTCACAGTCTTGTAACATAATACATGATATATTGTTACCCTCCTGAGGGTAACAGGGTTGTGTTGTGTCTTCAGCAAGAAATGGTCTCCTTTTCTGTTTCTGCTGCTTTCTCCACCTTCTGGCATGATAACGGTTTATTTACCCAGTGTCCAGTCATCCAGTCAGAGCTTTACACGACCCTGTTACTGCTGCTATCATCAACACACATGATGAGTGCTGCCATCAGTCTAGATGGTCGTTCACGTTTACGCACAAGTTACGCACAAATCGATCAGAGCGCATTGCGTAAGCTTGTTGAAGACCAAGTCAAGTGCTGAGCACTGAACTAGTTTCTCAATTCATTCTACACATTGTAATAGATGTAATCACGGCCTAAACACCCTGAAGGTAACAACATACATTAAGGCTGTTGTCTAGTTATTAGAAAGCACAAAATGTCTCATTCCTACCTTTTTTCTCTCGAGATAAGTTAATAACTGTGTCCTCCTTTGTAAGTGGAGGCTTCTTGCGACCACTCCTGGTTTTAATGCTCCCAGACTTCTCTTGTTTGCAGGCGGGTGCGTACGGGGATGTGTTTGTTAGAGAGAGAGAGCTTGTTCGCTCTCTGGATGAGATCCAGCAGAGCTCCTCCTTCTCTTCCTTTGCCACTTTCGTGTGTTCCAGGAATCTTTTTGTTGTCGCGATTTTTCACAGTTAAAAATTCATGTGAAGGACAGTAAGACTGTTTGCTCCGTGAGACATACAAAGCCTACTGGTACCATTTAAAGGCATCTCTCTACCTGCAAACTTTTAGTCGAGGTAAGCAACCCACTATTTTATTTAACACCATTTTTTTTTGTTATTTAGATGTTATGTGCTGTTAATGGTGCGTTAAGGCCAAACAGAAAGCGGCCCATGCACCAGGACAGTGGATTTCTGTTGTTTAATCAATGTGTTAACAGCAGCCACAATTTTAAGTGACAGAAATGTATTGGACATATTAACATTAAACTTTAATAAAGTAGTCATATTAAATACTGGGTGTTAAATCCTTTGCATAAGTCAGTAACAGTCTGAAGACTTTACTTCTTGCTTGTCTTTGGGACTTTATGCCTCCACAGTGTCATTGTGTATCGTAGTATTTGCCCCCTGTATTCAGTAACTGGACAACAAATGTGATGAATACAGTTTTACTACAAAGCATGGCAGCTGTGGCTCACAGGGTGGAGCGGTTCGATCCCCAGCTCCATCCTGTATGGTAGCTCACTGCCATGGGTGTGTGAATGGTGTGAAAAGATGAATGAAGCGTTCTGTGCTATATCACCATATGCATCCTATCTAGATCTGCATGCACCGTGTCTGCACTCTATGCCTGTGTGTACCCTTTAGCCTATGTACTTTGTTTATGCATGCACCCTGTCTGTACCCGTTTACAACCTGTCTATACCTGTCTGTACCCATATGCACCCTGTCTGTACTAGTATGTACCCTGTCTGTACCCATATGCACCTCGTCTATACCCGTATGCACCCTGTCTGTACCTGTATATAACCTGTCTGTACCCG
>JAVQJD010076461.1:0-19166 GCA_036023655.1 Nannoperca australis
GATAGATAGATAGATAGATAGATAGATAGATAGATAGATAGATAGATAGATAGATAGATAGATAGATAGATAGATAGCACAAATTCAAATATCAATATGTAATAATTTTTGGATTGAAAAGATGCCCTTTGCTCTATATTTAGTTGGGCAATCCTGGTTTGACTTTTTTATTTTGACTCTACCCTGGGACATGGATGACATTTCATTTTTATGTATTTAGTGCCAAGGATGATATTAAGCTAATCTGCCCATGCTCCTGTTTGCTCTTAGGGATTTGGGAAGTATAGGCAAACATGAAGCACACACAGATTCCAGCTAAGATGAGAGGCGACAGAGAGACTTTTGGTAAAGTGATGTAGCCGAGGTGGTGGCAGCAAACTGTTGGCTTTCTCAGTGTGAGGTTGTGGGAATAATGTCCATGTCCAAACCTCCCTGGTTAGGATTACATATTTGATTTAAAATCCGTTGCTAAAGTTTAAATCTGTGTGTTTTGCTGGCAGCAAAGTTGACCTTAGAAATAACTTCCCAAAGGCATTCAGGATTTCAGCTTTTCTGCTAATACAAGTCAAGATCAGTAAGAAGGGGGTCATATTTTGGGCAAATAAACATTTGGATAACAAAATGACAAATAACACAATAGCTACAAGTACACAGTACAAAATCACCATAATGTACAATGTTTGAATTTCAGCTAGGTGTATACTTGTATTTAGTAACTGTGTTACTTCTGTAACTTTCTTTGGTCAGAAAAAAAACATTCTGCAACAAACGCTGTATTGTGTCCTTGAACCTTACTTTCCATCACAATTGCAAATTAAAGCTGGCACTTTACTGGAATACATATTACATTACAATATCTATCAGTTATTATATAACTTAGGGAGTGAAAATTAAACATTTATACATATATAGTGTTAAGTATAATACCACACACATATACTGTATGTACAGTATATAACACTGCAGTTTATTTCTTATATCAGAAATCAGAAATCCTTTAATAGTCTCGCAGTGGAGAAATTTACATTGTTGCAGCAAGGTGGACAGTGCAGAAAAGAGAAAAAATAAATAACATGGTAAAAAGCACACTATGATACCTATGTAACTATAACTGTATATTTATACATATTATACTTTATATGTATACCACATACACATATACAGATATTCCAACTTCAATGTGATAAGTCATAATTCTACTTCACTAGGCCTGTGGAGGTGCATTACATCTGCACATAAACTGTATATTTACACAGCTATTTGCTATATACACAAATCCTATATATAGTATGGTATAAGTATTGTGACATTGTAGCCTATACAATGTACATAGCTTTTGAATGCCATTTCCTTAACTTAATTTGTTGTATTTAAATAGTTGTTTATCTGTTTCCTACCTCTTTAGACAGTTTCTTGTACTTGCTGAAAGACGTGAAAAACAGCTCTGGGGATCAATAAAGTCTTATCTCATCTCATGTATTTTCTATAGGTGATTAACTTTCACTTGTCAACCAAGAAATGTTGGCCACAGATGAATATTGACATCGACATTAGCTGTCAACATCTAACCAGTGCCCTGTTCCCAACAGCTTTTGTTGTATTCAAATAAAATCTAAATACAAAGGGACATATAAACTACTATATACATCACTGGGTTGATTCAAAGCTTTCACATAATTATATTAATATATCTAAACTAGTGAGTCTTAGTTAGTGTTTGATGCCAGCTTTGTAAACTCTTATGGAAGATAATACCAAAGTAGTGAAGAATAATTGAATAAGTCTTTATCATGCCGAATATTTTACTCTCCCGAAGAGCTCAAGCTATACACTTAATATATAATATATATATATATATATATAGGATATACAAATAAATGTAAATTCAGCATTACTCCCTTCAATCCTGCCTGCCAATGTATAAACTGTGGGGTAATTGAGAATGAGTAATGGGCCCAGGCACCTTTAATGGAACATTTAAGGTTTCTTTTCTTTTTACTACAATTACTAGCCAAAGAGAAGTGTTTCAACTGTGTTCAGTTAGAAGTGTATTTTTGGGGATTGGCCCAATCCTTTTGTGGCCTGGCAGCGGGCCAAGGAATGGTGACTTGGGAGCTTCATTGGGGGGACAACAGTGAGCTTTCTGGAGGAGGAGGAAAACAGAATGATGCAGGTAAAACAACGTAACTATGACTCACCACCACACTCATTTTGATTTTTCCTGCCCTGTCACAACCTTGAGACTCGTTTGAAGAAGCACTGGAAGATATATCTCAGCAAGACAGAAATGTAATGAACCAGGTGGACGGTAACAACATCTTAGGGCCAAGCTCAGCAAGTGCAAAAACATTTTGTCTCAGTAGTTCAAAGCTGTGTTTACTATTTATTATTATTATATTTGCTGTCATTGCATTCACAATGTGCACTACTTCTGTACTTTCTGTTAAACATCATTGTAACTAAGTTACTATGTGCTGTAGTGTTATACCAATCATATTATTTATATACAGAAGTAAAAACTAATATTAATAAATAATAAGAAGAAATAAAATAACAATGGTATAAGAAATTCTTTATTAACAGCATCACTGAACATGCACACATTCATATTGTATAGTGTATAGGCTATTGTAGGTTGTTCCATGTAGGAACACAAATAGCAATTTCATACCAATTATATTCTAACAACCACACACACACACACACACACACACACAAAACCTTTCCCAAACATTCCCAGGAATTACCCGAGTCCCATGTGGCTGTGAAAAACAGGGGAGTGGTAAACTGAGCAGGTTTGGGAGGTAGCTAAATCTCACAGTACTTTCCTCACGCTTGTGAACTTCTTCTTAGGGATTAGGGGGTAAACACGCAGGGTTTCAGAGAAATATCTCCCTCTACCTCCAGCCCATAACCACATGAAATGACTCTGTTGACTCAGTGTTGGCACACTGAAAAAAAGCATTGTGGCAGAGGGGATAGGGCTGGGTCCAAGTCTGTCGGAGATGAGTTCTGTCAAGCCCACAAGGTAAAAAGTCAAATATATAGTTATCGTTTCTTTCTTAGGGTACTATATATATTTTTTACTTTCATGACAATACTGATTAAAAACAATTTGATTATGCAATCCTGCCATTTGACAATCAATGTATTACATTTACCTGTAATGAATATATTATATTGTACATTGTCATTGTCTATGGATGCCAGTTTTAGACCATCTTTTAAACATCTTTTATGAGACATTCAAGAGAACTAAAATAAGGCAGACTACAGTAGTCGTAGTAGAGTGTAGGACTCCTTCCCACACATGCTAGTAATGTTCAATGTGACCAATAAGGGAGAGACCAAACAAAGGAGTGCCATGATGGCACCTTAGAGCTAATCTCTCAATTACTACTTTACTGCTGCTGTCAGACAAAACACAACAAAAGCTTAGAGCTGTCACGCATTTAGCCCTTTATGTGTGTGTGTGTGTGTGTGTGTGTGTGTGTGTGTGCCTTTGGTAATAGCCATGTGTGGTCTGTATAATCCTATTCTTTGTTGTCTATTTCTGTTGCAACTTAACTATAAAACACTGACACAATATGACTGACAGGTTACAAAATATAAAAACATGTGGTGTTGCATGGCTCAATGAGATGAGCATGATACAGTCATTATCAGGGTTAGGGGTTTTGTATTATATCAAGGCCTCTGAAGTGTGGGACCATAGACTTGTATATTGTATGTATGAGTGCCAACAAACAAAGTCTTAATTTCAACTGAAATTTAGTAGCCTGTGTATCTCCCAAGTTTGCCGAGTATGGTGTTTGCACTTCTGCAGGGACTACATCTGAAACAGTATACCTGTACATTACTGTAAAAGTAGACCACTGTCCTGAGAAAAAAAAAAAAAAACTAAATGGTGCTTGAAACCCATTTGAGACCCTTCGTAATGTCAAAATGCTGTCATGTCAAAACTAGACCACAGCAGTTTTTCTTAATTGCTAAAAAAGAGTTTAATATGTTGGATATAAACTAGGCTTTCACTTGATAACAATACCCTACTGTGTCAGATTTGATACTATACAGTGCACTTATGCAGCGCAAAAAGAGTTTCCCCTCCAAAACACTGAGTACTGTATTGTGCTGTCCTCTAGTGAAGCTGGGGATATTCCACTGACACAGAAGCTGAAGCTAACCGTGTCAAAGAAAGACTGGGGATGTCACAGGCAATGCCTGGCATTAGCCGTATAATGGCCAGGATTTGCTGATAAAACAGGGGCCTCACATTGGCAGTCTTTAGTGACTTAAGTGGGCCGTTCTTCCATAGCCGTTGGGGCTATACAGTATATCCATCTCTCTATGTCTCTGTCTAACTGACTATGTCTCTTTCAGATGTTCAGATGTTTTTTCCGCCCTGGCTTATTTCTCAGAGATGTTAATACAGCAGGTTTTTTGACTGATTAATGTGATTTCGGGATTTATGATGATCACAATATGGCAGACATTTTCAGCAACAAGTGTACAAAAAGTGTGTGACAAATAGTATTGTCATTTTACACATTTATAGAATATAAGCCTTGAAATGGGCTTGGACTGGGAAGGAGAAAAAAAAAAAATCCTAATCAAAATAGGCAATGCTTCTATTTCTAGTGATGTAATAGACCTTTTCATAGCAAACATTTAGACGAAATGTCCCAACAAGCTGTGAGCCAGCATGTACAATACCAGGAAGCAGAAGCTTCTATACACTTATACTTTTCCTATTGTGATGTGTCAAAATGTCTTCTGTTGAAGAGGTTTGTGTTGTAGAATGTTAATTGACACTAAAAGGTGTGCACGGTTTACATGACATTAGAGTAAAAGTGAAAAACAATTAGGTCCCCCAGACAGAATTGAAAATTGTACTTCCTCAAGGTGTGGCATGTTAACATTGTGTCAGACTTGATTATCTTGTCCGGTCAGAAACAGCAGCCAAACATGAGAAATCCAGTCTACCGATAAACTGATAAGTCTCTTTTGATGCTTGCTCTGGATTCTCACCACATCACCGCTGTTTTCACAGAGAGAAACAGCCAGAATGTGAAAGTACTCTAATATCAAGTAAAGCTAAACAAAAACAGAATAGATGTCCTAAGTCATTAATGAACATCTAGTACTGGAGAACATACTTAGCGCTCTTTTTTGTGCAGAGGCAACTCTTTTTCTATATGTACTGAAATAACTAATATACAACAAATATAGGAAGACATAAAAACAATAACTAAGCTATAGATACCAGATAGCATGATTTGTAGTAGACTTATAGTAGTACTGGTGGATATGCTGTGTTTATCCATGACATGAATACCAGTTGAATTAGAATGACACCAACTGTATTATATTATTTGTTTATAGATGTTTATTTGTTTTGTTTTTAACAATAAAAAACGTCTTTGTTTAAATACCTTTTATTTTTTACATTCTCGTCATATTTAATGTGCCATCATCTGTCTGTCACACAGGAATAAAGTTTAATAAATAAGAGGAAATCTCTTGATCCCACTCTAAATATTGTGAAAGGCAAAGCAGCACTTTTTGACATTTTTTTCAGACATGCCTTTATTTGTATGATGGCATTTACCTCATCTGGCATTTCGGTTGTTTGTTAATTACCTTCCCGAAGACTAGTGTCTGAAAGAGATGTCGCAGTAAAGTGATGACAGCGAGAAGAAAAAATAAAAAGAAGGAACACAGATATAAAAATGTAAACATGATTTCCCAGTTTGCAAAGTTTCTTATCCTAAAGATATCCGCAGAAAGGTTGCACAGACGTATGTGAAACATGACAAGATGGACACTTAAGGCTTTCAGAAAATGTGTAGAATGCTGTGGTTGTAATTCAGACAGCATGCCCTCTCTGTATTAGTTGCACAATGCTCTGATAATTCCAGAGGTTGGGGAGTTCAAACACAAAGAGAAGAAAAGGTAGGAGACTTATGGTCGTCACTTTGGATGGTTTTCCCATAGATGCGGCAGACATTCAGACACATGTCCCTAAGAAAGCCTTATAAATCTGTGAGCATGTCCAACATTTATAGACAAGGGTGCCCAGTCACATAGCCACCTGTCAAAACCTGTCTTCCTCTTTCGTTTGATCTTCCTCATTTATCTCCCTCTACTGCTGCATTCTCTACATTATTCTGCTTTCTATTTCTCAAAAACGCTCTTTACTTTGAGATTCTTTGGGAGAAGGAGGGGGAATCTAAGCTGTATAATCTGTGATTGATAGCCCACAGGCAGAGGAGACCAACATAAGAGGAAGAGCATTAATTTATTTTCCATTTTAAATAAAGATGGAAACACAGTGAAACTGCCAAGGGTATTCATTTGATCTGAATGGAACTTCAATAAAACAAATTCCTTTGACAGCTATTTCAGTTCTTCACCGAGAGGCATTCCCCAAACAACCTTTTGTCTTTGGTCCTGACAGCCCACTACTGTCATGTTAGCCGTCGGCTCCCTATTAAGTCAATATATAATATTACCAAGGACGACATTTGGTAAGCCTGACCACATGAGGCAGATACTTCTCCATGGCTGATGACAGATTCAGCCGTTTGGTTCCCGTGTCTTTTACCCCTTCTTCTATACAAGGGTATTTAATTCCAACTGTCACTTCACATTGATATCAGGACCAGAATCACTGCAGCGGCCAAGTATGACAGATGTAGAGAGAATTGTTCTCGATGTTACTGCAGATGCTGTGTCTATGAATTACATTCTGTATCATTTTACACAAGTGCACTGCAAATTCTGTGGTTTCTTCCTTTTATCAATAACTGTGATAAACAACAACAACAAAAAACAGAGCTCAACCTGAATAAAAATACTGAATCCAATGTAGATAGAAAAGCAATATTTTTATAAAATGATCTGGTATTCATAGGCCCAAACACAGAAGATTAAACATGACATAAGATTGCCATCTAGTGGTGAGGTCATTTGCTACAAAGTCAAGCTGGGGAAACGTTTTAATTGTCAATATCTTTTAAGAAAAAGAGCACAATATGTTCACAAAAACACTGCAGAGTTGTATGCAAAATATTATTACAATGACGCTGAATGCCAATCATCCTCTTATAAGGTATTCACTTTAGGTTTAGCCTCCTCTTGCCACAGACTGATTACAGAACGGATGCTAAAAAAAAAAGAAGAAGATTTTTAGGATAACTGAAGTCACAGATTTCCCATCAGGCCTAAATACCTAATATATAATATAGAAAACAGAGCTGTAACAATAAGACAATTAATCCATTACTTGATGAACAGAAAATCAATCATTAACTATTTGGATAGTTGATTAACTGTTTTGAATAACATTATCTGGTCCCAGCTTCTCCACTGAGAATACTTGCTGGTTTCCCACAATCGTAAAACGTATATCTTCAAAGATGTCACCTTGAACTCTGCTAAAGTGTGATGGACATTTTCCACCGTTTTTTTTTTTATGTTTAGGTGATTCATTGATTATTCAAAGGAAATAATCTGGATATTAATCAATAATGGAAATAACACTTTGCAGCAGCCATAATAGACAGAGACAATGTATAATACATAATAATATACACAGTACATTTATATTACACATACAGTATATTCCTGAAAAAAGGAGCAGTTTCTATATCATGCTTAACCCTAGCCCGAACCCTAAACAAAGACTAACCCCTAAAAATGTAATGTTTCACTTTGTGGGGACCAACTCCTTGTCCCCCCCCCACACACACACACACACACACACACAGACGAAAAATAAAATACAAACCTAGCAGCCACAAATAAATGAGGTTTTACCTTTTCCCACTTTTCAAAAGGTCAAAGGCCACATTGATTTGATCCAGCGGGAAGTTGTGGGTGATAAACTCATCCAGCTTCAGCTTGTTGTCCATGTAGTTGTCCACCAGTTTAGGCACATCGTGCACACTTTTCCAACCTTTAGAAGAGAAGAACCAAGTCCTCATGAACCACAACACAGTGCACATTAATGAGCCCATAAGAAAGGCACTTTTCTTCTTATCACTTATCACTGAATTTCTCTATCATAATAACTAACAATTAAATTGTTACTTAAGTATTATGGAAGGTTACTTGTTTTAAGTTCACCTCCAAAATAAGTCCCCTTCAAGGTGCGTCCCATCAGGATCTTTTCAACTGCAACGCTCATTGCTTCAGTCTCTGTCCACCCAGCGATGACACAGATGCCCCAGGCTTCTGTTGTAGACTCAAGCGCAGCGCTCTGCAACAACACACAGCAACAGTCATCTTAATTAATACTCCTTTTTAAATATTTTTACAAATTCACTTCAGTGAAAGTAGAATATGGCAAGAATGACAATTTCACAAATTTGTGTATCTGTGCCAAATTATCTTCTTGCACAAATTCTGATGAAACCTCTGTGTACTTTGGAGTGACACTGCATATAGACTACCAGAGGATTCCTACTGGACCTGTAGGACTGAAATTTCAGACACAAAATACTCAAATGTCAACTGAGACACCCACCATGACAGTTGGACTTCCAACACACTCCAGAGCATAGTCCACCCCTCCGTCTGTCATCCCCACCAGAACCTCCTGGATGGGCTTGCTGTGATCGTTGGGATTGACACACTCGGTGGCTCCAAACATTTTGGCTTTCTCAAACTTGTTAGGGTTGACATCAACCCCAATGATCCTTTTCGCACCAGCAGCTTTGCAGCCCATGACGGCGGCCAGTCCGACAGCTCCGAGCCCAAACACGGCACACGAGGAATCTTTTTCAACCTGGAGACAAACACTTTGTCAGTCAACCAAAAGCTCTTTAATAAACTGATGAGATCCCTTCATCATGTTTACAGTTAACTCTTAAATAGCACATTTTGCCTTAATTTTTCTAAACATATCCATTAAACACATACATGTTTATCTTTTTTATTTATTTTCTATTGGCCCATTTTATTCTATATGGTATTCTTGTGTAAGCTAGATTTGAATTTATCAGGTTTTTAAGCCTCACTGGCTTTATAACATTGTTTGTAAACAATTTTGGAAGACTGTTCTTTCTGTTGAAAGAACAGATTCTCATTAGGCACCGGGAATAATTTGTCATTGTTTTAGTTTTATTCAGTTTCACTTTGTTTCCAGTTGAGAGTTTAACCCTTACATTGTTATTGGGAAGTCCTAAGTTTGATCAACATTCAAAATAAGGTGGATCATTTTATATATGTTGTGTTTAAGTGGATGCTCTACACATCTCTTTTCCACAAAACCTTATTTTGTTTTTGTACTGTTATTTTACCCCAACGTTCTTTTTAACCCATTAAGTTCATGTTATCTAACGACATCTAGTGGGGGAAATAAATAACTACAGTCCTGACATATACTGTTGACATGACGGGGCTGGACACATTTCAACTAGGATGTTTTCCTTGAGATAGTTATCACTTTTGTTATAATAAGCTTAACAGTTTATAAATGGTCATGTTTATGTAAAATGAAGTCTTTATAAATATGTTGCATTGGCATCCATCTTGTTCTAACGACAAATCTGCATCCTCTTACCTTGCCTGTATTAATTGCAGCACCATAACCAGTGGAGACACCACAGCCTAGCAGACACACTTTGTCGAGCGGTGCATCACTTCTTATCTTTGCAAGTGAGGTATCAGGAACCACCGTGTACTGGGAGAAAGAACTGACGCCAAGGAACTGGTATACCTGCTGACCCTTGCAAGATATCCTGCTTGTGCCATCAGCCAATACACCTACTTGTGTATTTGCCCTGAAAGCCACAAAAAAAAAAGAAACAATGAGTAAATTCCATGAAAGCAATAGTGTAAAGGTGAGTGCTTGTGTAAACATGTGGTAAGGAAATAACCAGTTTCTCCTGCAGTGATTTGTTTTAGGACTCTGACATCGCTCACATTCCTCACACTGTGGCAGAAAAAGGGGAATGACTTTATCACCTGTGAAAACAACAAAAAGCAGACAAACTACTTCAGTCAGTATATAAAAAAAGAGGGGAACAATGAATCAAAACCAAATATCAGCTTGTTTGTTGTGAGCTGTGCAATTTACCCAGAGAGAATTTGGTGACTTCTGGACCAGTACTCTCCACTACCCCTGCTCCTTCATGGCCCAGAACTAGAGGGAATGGTCTAAACTTCATCCCTTTCCCAGTAGCATACAGGTATTCCCAGTCTGTGTGGCACACACCTGTGGCAACAATCTATACAAATAGATAGGGGGTTGATTCACAGGACACCCATTGAAACAAAGGGGGTGAAATGTACTCAAATGTTTTGTGTCAGCATTTATCACCTATATGATCAAAGTACAAACTGAAAGTAACAGCCACTTGCTTAATACATGTCCTTAGTCTTGGTTAATGTGTAACTCAACATTGTGTCATTGTTCTTATTCGTTAATTTCATTCAGATTATTACTAATAAGATTCTTACAAAGTTTGGATGAGCAGCTGACCTTGATGCGGACTTCATGGGCCTTAGGTGGGGCCACCTCCACATCCTCAATAGACAGAGGCTTCCCAGGCTCCCAAGCAACCGCTGCCTTGCATTTGATTACCTGGCAGAGAAAAATACGGCAGTGACAGTGTTTTTAAGCCCGCCTCAAATGGGTTAACTAACCCCTGAGGTCTGATCCCCTTGTAATACTGTACTACTGTAACTGTAATAAATGGGGATAATATTACTGGGCACTGAACATCACACTCAGTTGCCAAAACAGACTGAGAGCATCATAAACCTCAGTTTATACTATTTATAAAACGAACATTGATATCGAAGACAATATTTTCTTACCTGACCTGTTGTCGACATTGAATTAGCCTGCATTTGAACAAAAGTATTATATTATGGGAATATTTACACATGCGTACAACACTAAGTCACACAGATATATCGCTGTGCCAATTTATATCAACAATAGAGTCTGTGAAGTCAAACTGACTGTCTCTTATATTTGTTTTGATGAGTCAGCTAGCTGACAGTGTGTTCCTTATATGTGTTCGCTGTAGAGATCTGAATTTACGACACTTCCCGACACTAGTGAATACGTTTACGGCAGCCTTTGGTCACACGTGTTGTCATTGCATGGAAGCCCTTCGGAGTAAATAGCCGCAGCTAGCCGATCGAATTTGTGAGTAATTTACTGTAACTTTGTATAAATAGTGTTGCAGAGTTTTCAACTTTTGTATTAAGAAGTGAACATATAACGTATTCGTTTGTGTTAGAAAATACGGATGGAGTTAGTAGTTTGAATGGCAGAATCGAGTTAGCATGTTAGCTTTAACTTCTGTAGTGCTGCTGAAGCCACGGTGCCTGCACGTTGAATGCAACGGATTCACTCCAGTGTTTAGCTCAGCTTTCTAATTCGCGTGTTTTGTGTTGTCTTGGTTTTGTTCTAACTGATTTCCGTGCTTTTTCCGTGGTTCTCACAGGATTTGAAGAAACATGTCTTTCAGAGGAGGAGGTGGACGAGGTGGAGGATTTAACCGAGGTGGAGGAGGAGGATATGGAGGAGGCAGAGGTGGAGGAGGAGGATATGGAGGAGGCAGAGGTGGTGGAGGAGGATATGGAGGAGGCAGAGGTGGTGGAGGAGGATTTGGACGTGGTGGTGGCAGAGGTGGTTTTAATAGACAAGACTACGGTCCTCCAGAATATGTTGTCGGTAAGATCACAAACCAGTAACGTTAATGTTGAAAAGGTGTTGCAGACGCTGACACTGGTGCCAGTGAGCTATTTTATCATCCTGAATAAGTAATAAAGTAACAATATTATACGAAGTTGCTTTTCTTTGATGGGGAAGAGTGGGACATTAATGCAGTCAATAGCTTGTAATTGTCCATAACAGTTGGACCCAGCTCCAGTATCAACCATTAGCACTAAGCACTGTGGTCATCACAGACATTAAATAATGTCATCTGTAGGATGCAACAGGGGGCCATGTTCATGTTCCAGGAAAGTTATTATAATTACCTTTTTCCAGCTTGTAAATACCTTTCATGTCAACATCCAAGTTGCATTCATGGCTAGGAAACTCAAATTTATATATCAGAATTTGGGCGGAATAATATAAAAGTTCCTGAAAAGCAAACAAGGCAAAGTCTTTCATTCAATGCAATTACATTTAGACATAAAATTCTTTTTTCTTAAAATTAACTTTTTGCCCACTCCTTTTTTTGCCAACAGTTCTTTTGCTTGTAAGAATTAGGATCACTGGGAAACACTGGGATCTCTGTTTTAATGTCCCAGCAGCATGAATTGAGGGTTATTTCCAAAGTTGTGACTTGTAGACTTGGAAACAATGTGTAAATACTAGGCTAGAACACCTTTTTATGCAACTAACTGTGGTTCATTGTGTTTACATTCTGCAGCACTGGGAGAGTTCGTGCATCCATGTGAAGATGACATTGTGTGTAAGTGTACAACAGAGGAAAACAAAGTTCCCTACTTCAATGCCCCAGTGTACTTGGAAAACAAGGAACAGATCGGGAAGGTGGATGAGATATTTGGCCAGCTCCGGGACTTTGTATCCTTTCTTTTGACCTTATTTCAGAAACTTGTGGTGGGAAAAAATCAAATAAAGGCTGACTTCTGGGGATTCAAATCCATTGTTGCTGCTCAAAATCCTGTTCATTCCTTAACCTAGCCTTGCAGTATTTTTCAGTCAAACTTTCTGAAAATATGAAGGCGTCTTCATTCAAGAAACTGCAAAAGGTAATACATAATGTCAATTACATTTTTAGATAGTGCTTTTGCATACTTCAAAGGATTTAGGTGCCTCTGCGTATTACACTATGTAATTTACAACTTTTCTTTTAGTTCTATATAGATCCAATGAAGCTCCTCCCGCTGCAGAGGTTCCTCCCCAGGCCGCCAGGAGAGAAGGGTCCGCCAAGAGGAGGCCGAGGTGGAGGAAGAGGGGGTGGCCGTGGAGGTGAGACATCCAAACGTTGTCTCCATTTTAATTAATCTTGTCTCAATGTTTTTCCCACTTGGGCACTAAACTTATGTCAGTCCTGTTTGCTGTGGATTTAAAGTTGAGATGAAAACTTAGTGGTTCCTTTCTGCCTGTTTAGAGCTTGTACGAGTGGTTTGATTCATTCTGCTTTGTTTTTGTTTCAGGCGGTTTTCGGGGGGGACGCGGTGGAGGATTTGGAGGTGGCCGTGGTGGAGGATTTGGAGGTGGCCGCGGTGGAGGATTTGGAGGTGGCCGCGGTGGAGGAGGCTTCAGAGGACGAGGCGGCAGTGGCGGACGTGGATTCAGAGGTTTGCCCTTTTGTGTGTTCTACAATTTCTTTTATTCTTTCCTGGTGTGAAGGTACCAACTTTTGTGTTGTTGTTTACTTGCAGGTGGGAGATGATCTGACAGTGATGATCCAGTGTGACGGTCTCACCCAGGTCTTCTGCTACACAAGCAAAACGGCTGCGTCCTGTGCCGGTGCCTGTTGGACTGAGAATATGGACATTGCCTCTATTTGTAGAACTTGAGTGGGTTGTCTCCCTTTGTTTTATTTTTCTACCAGTTTTGAATGCGTGATGGAGCTCCATGATTTTTATTTAAGAGGTTCATATGTATGCTTGTGTGTAACATAGCAAGGTTCAGTCTGTTCAGGAGAATTATTGGGCCCCTTTGTGAACAGGCATGTCATTATCCTGTGCTGATTGTGTTAGGCCATGACAAATGTTTGAATTCTGATTAAGATTTCAAGCGATACATTCACAGACCTCCATGTATTCATTTATTCAGATATGGTAAAATGTGTGTGGGAAATCAGACATATGCTGTCATTTTAATACCAATCATTTGTAAAACCTTGAGCAGAATAATACCACATTTTTTGTTAAAGGCCTTAATTAAAAGGTGCTTTGTAACTGTGTCTTTGTTTTAAATCATCAGGTCTTAGTAATAGAATGCCTTGTGCTATTTTAAGTTGGTAGTAGGACCACCAGGATAGCAAAAAAACACCATGTATATAGCAAGTGTCCAAATGTTGAAAATTATAACATCTCCCTTCACTCAAAAATGTGTTTTGCTTATTGGCACTGCACCTCAAGGCTAGAAGCCAATCATGGTTATACATGCAAACGTGATGTGGAAACTTGAAACCTACAGTGCACATAGATAGTTATACTGATGGACGTTGGAGTGAGGTATGATATGTCTGTCCAGAAGCTAACATTTTGAGATGCAAACTATTTGCATATTCATCCATTCTGGACATGTCAATGAGGGAGAAGAAATAGATGTATTGTTTGAGACTTTTTAACTAGGTTATTGAACTTTATGAAATACAATATTAAATATTTATAAATTATTTATTGTGAAAATGATAGCTAATTTGACTTTTTAAAGTGGTGTTAATAGCTTTTTACGGTCTTCCATCAGTTAACGGGGTTTGCTTAGTTGTCATTCATTTTTTCATTTCTAAAGCCAACTTAATTATTAAATATTGGTATATATCCGCTACTTTAAAAACCTAAGCATGGAATTTAGAGATATTTTAAAACATTTGTGAAACTGTTGGTCTCTGGCCTTCGCATGATACAAATGAATGAAATAAGTTCTCCGGGCGCATGACTCACACGTACACTGCGGGTTCTCGTCTCTGATTGGTCGGCAAGATAACTCCTTTACGGCCGCACACCGCCCCATCCTCTCGTGCTGAAAGAGCAAACATGGAGACAGCTGGAAAAGTAAGTAAATTTTCCACAAAATGCGCAAGAAACTAAATGCATTCCTCATTTGTATAAGGGTGGCGTCAATTTCACGTAGCATTAAAAGCAAGGTTGTCTCAACTAGCGCGCACACATTCACGTGCACTGAATGAGTACACTGAAAAGTACAAAGAATCACTGTTCTAAAACGGGATCTTTGGCCGTCGCAACTGGTATTTGCAAGGTGCTGTAACGCGTGTCCCGAGAGATATATAATTCTTGTGAGTTAAGAAATCGGTCAAACGATTTGACGACAGCCACAATTCACTGTTTTGATATCAGAAAAGGCACTGGAAAGGCTACATTAGGTTAATGTTAAAGCAGGACGTTACTCCAACTCTTGGGTCACTATGCAGACGCCTGGGTACAGTTCAAAGGACAACTACAATGTGCAACTAGCACGACCTGTCACAGACACTGTAAAAGCCTCAGTCAGCCCATGGCTGCAGTTACTCAAGTCCTTGCAGAAGCAGCGTTCGGGAAATACAATGTACAGTACTTTGCCTTCAGGTGATCAAGTGTAAGGCAGCTGTTGCCTGGGAAGCTGGGAAGCCTCTTTCCATTGAAGAAGTGGAGGTAGCCCCACCTAAGGCCCATGAAGTTCGCATCAAGGTAAACCTAACCATTACATGCCACTTTTTCATACCCCAAAATCCCCTGGAAGAATCACACATAGCTCAGAGTTTTAAGCTTTGAAGACAGACTTGTATAATTTTGACGTTTCATAACTAATTAATGCCTTAATGAGACATTCTGTAATTAAAATAATGTTAATATTATGCCTAACAGCTTTTATATTCCTCTCTTGAATCCAGCAGCTGTGTCTGACATGAACTTTACACTGTGCCTCTCAGATCTTTGCTACAGGGGTGTGTCATACAGATGCCTACACTCTGAGTGGCAGTGACCCTGAGGGACTTTTCCCGGTCATCTTGGGCCACGAGGGTGCTGGAACAGTTGAGAGTGTCGGTGAGGGTGTCACCAAATTCAAGCCAGGTATGGAGCTGCCAAGGCAAGATATTGGCTTTTGTGAATAAGTATGTCTTGTTGTATGATTTCTAATTATTTACAATTCTTTTTCACCAAGGTGATACTGTTGTCCCGTTGTATGTGCCCCAGTGTGGTGAATGCAAATTCTGCAAAAATCCCAAGACCAACCTTTGCCAGAAAATTAGGTAATGCTGTCAGACTAACTCATGCAACCCTCAGTCAGTGAAGTTAGTGATAAAACTGAAACATTAAAATAGTTTCTTTGTGGCAGAACTTCCTCAACAACCTCAATTGTTGAGCGTACAGCCTCAGGTGGGCCACCCCAGGGCACCCAATCAAAGCTCAGTCATCATCAGTTTAAGCTTGCATCTGCCCTGCATTGAAGTACGCAGCAATTGAGTTTCATCATGCGTACATGAAACGAAATCTTCTTTTCCCCGTGCTTCCACCCTGCAGAGTAACCCAGGGCCAGGGCCTACTACCCGACAAGACCTCCCGCTTCACCTGCAGGGGGAAGCAAGTGTTTCACTTCATGGGGACCAGCACCTTCTCGGAGTACACGGTAGTGGCCGACATCTCTTTGGCCAAGGTGAATGAGAAAGCTCCACTGGATAAAGTGTGCCTTCTTGGATGTGGCATCTCTACAGGTTACGGAGCGGCACTCAACACTGCCAAGGTGGGTATTGCAGAATGTTTGAATTCATATTTTTATGTATGAGTTTATTTCTAAAGTGAGGTAACGGCGTCGAAAAAGTGACACATTTTATTATTTAAAGCTCGTTATGCAGAACAAGTTCGCCCACAGGACACAATGAAAACAGATGAACATGTTGTCATTGTTTGCAGGTTTCACTCTGAAGTGGGTCACCCTTATTATTCATGCAGATTTTATGTGAAAATGAATTGTTTCAAAGGGGTGTCTGCTTCCAAGTAGTTTTTTCATATTTTCATAGTGACATTATTTCAACCCCAAAAAGTCAGTTATTTGATGTGTTCACAATTTAAACAATTTTTTTAGATTAAAAAGAGAGAATTTGCAATATAGTGTACTATAAAATGCAAGAACATCCAGCTCTGATATTTGTATAATTAAATGTTACTAGGCTACGTCAGCCAAAATGACTTTAAAGTTCATAGATAGATTTGCTACATGCCAAATTATTCATTAATACTCATGAATTCTAACATTCCTATTCTTCCCATTGCACGTGCAGGTTGAGCCTGGTTCCACATGTGCTGTATTTGGCCTTGGAGCTGTTGGCTTGGCTGTTATTATGGGCTGCAAGGTTGCTGGGGCAACCAGGATCATTGGTGTGGACATCAACGCTGCAAAGTTTGAGAAAGCTAAGGAGTTTGGAGCCACTGAGTTTGTGAACCCCAAGGACCAAAGCAAGCCCATCCAGGAGGTTCTGGTGGAGATGACTGATGGGGGTGTGGACTATTCTTTTGAGTGCATTGGAAATGTGGAAATCATGGTGAGACTTACTTTGTGTTCAAACTTTATTATGAAAAATCCCCTGCAGGACATCATATAGAAATGGCTGTATGCGACATATAAAACATTGTCATAGATTAACTGTGTTCATTTATCATACCGGTTGGTTAGTAGATGTGCATGTTAGCAGCGTACTCGACATGTAGCACAAGCAGCATGTAAAACAGTTTTCATAAAAGTAGCAATTCAGAGAAACCAGGAAAATTAGCATTGTGTTATTTCAGAGAGCTGCTCTGGAGGCATGCCATAAAGGATGGGGTGAAAGTGTCATCATCGGTGTAGCCGGAGCAGGACAGGAGATCTCGACCAGACCGTTCCAGCTGGTGACAGGCAGAGTGTGGAGGGGCACAGCCTTTGGAGGTGACCGACTGTGTTAGAGAATTACTCGTTATGAAGGGCATAATGTGGTCTGGCTGCAGTTGCAACTTTCGGCAGGTTAAAAGCCTTTTATATATTTTAATTATGGGTAATTATGCTTTTTTAGCATCCGCTTTATTAGGTAAAAGTTTAGGACTGGAGCTAAAATCTTTACTTGAATAATTGGACCCAAAGACAGCAAATTACTTTCTATTGAAAATGTATGTATTTGAAGTGGTATTTCTTTAGCCTTGAGCCTTTGAAACCTCTAAGTTGAACATGTTAAATCATTTCATAAATGTTGGTCTTTTTAGTTGTTTTTCCTAAAAATAGCTTCAGCAGCTATTTATCTCTTTAATTGGGGAATAAGTGCCTTGCCCAAGACCTTTTGGTGACCTTTTAGTGCAATACCAACAGATTAGTTTGGGTGAAATGAAAATTATTGTTGTTAAACTGGTCTTTATTAACCCGCAGGGTGGAAGAGTGTGGAGAGTGTTCCTAAACTGGTGGAGGACTACATTAATAAGAAGCTGAAGGTGGATGAGTTTGTGACTCACACCTTGCCCTTTGAGAAGATCAATGAGGGATTTGACCTCATGCATGCTGGAAAGAGGTGAGAAGAACAGTTAATTTACGCAGTCAGTGCATAAAAATGTCTTTGTTCTTATTTTCGTAGTTTGTAAAGCCCTTTCATTGCTTGTTGTTATTGACTCGAGTTATTTATTTGATCTCCTACCTAATTATTTTGTGTTTTTCTCATTGCAGTATCCGCACAGTGCTGACCTTCTGAAGTGCCTAAAATATTGACATCCTTCACATCCAGCCTTTAAACAATTTCCTTCCATAGTTCCAGCACTTAATGTATTTCTCTGCACTTGTGTTGATGACAAAGTTTTCAGTATTATAACATAATTTGTAACAGCAGAATACCTGTTTGAAACAATAACAGTGTCATTAAAAATGTGTTTATTCACCACTTTTCCTTTTTTTTGTTTTTTTTTGCTCATTTATTGTGGATAGAAGCAGTGGATAGGAGCTCCTATTGTTCCTATTAACAATGAGTCTCTTTCAGCCCTATTTAGTCACTCTTGCACAAGCACTCTTCATAGCATGAAAACAGCATTTATATGTATTACCTAACAGTTGCACTAAACAGTACCACATTCATACTTAATACTTACAGTACCAGTCAAAAGTTTCCCGATCAAGTGTGTCCAAACTTTTGACTGGTACTGTAAATGAGTCATATCTATATTTAAGGACCAGCACATAAGTTTATCATATTGCTTGGCCCCCTTATTAAATTGCCATGTGCAGGCTTGTGATGCTACACTGGTTTGCATTGTTGATTGCTTTTGATTGGACAGCACTACAGATGTTTCCTAGCAACTGATTTGCCATCACTGAACTCTCACTAACCAAGACATTCCTTAAGTTTGAATGGGTTTGTTAAACAGTAGTTTGAAACTAGCCAGTACTAAGAGCTTATGGACTTCTTCAACTAAGTGATGGGTTCACAAATAGCTGGTCCAACCCACTCCAGGTTTGCAGGCACATCTGATGTTGATCCACCAGTCAATTC
>JAVQJD010076462.1:0-18276 GCA_036023655.1 Nannoperca australis
CGCCCCCCCCCCCCCCCCCCCCCCCCCCCCCCAATCCACCATTTACACTGTCAAGTCTTCTGTATTTGCATCCAAGAGTTCAATAACAGAGGCTTTGTAAAGCAGCCTGCTGGGGTTACTTCAGCCTGTCTCATTATGGACTGGCTATGCTTATTTCCGTGCTGCGAGGCCAGGGAGTCTGTGGGTGAATAGACAGCCCAGGGCAAAGCTCTGTCAGGACACAATGGACGACAACAAAAGAACTAATTAGCAATCAATTACCGACGTGTTTCTGTCCTGCACCTTTTATCTGGTAAGAGTGTAGAGCAGGTTACCACTCAACACGTCCCATTCACACACACACACACACACACACACACACACCACCTGCTGCCTATGGATGTGTGTGTGTGCAGGAAATGTGTGTGGTTTTTGGTGAATTTGGATTATGTATGTGGTAGCCCAGTGATACCTGGTTTACTGCAAGAAAATGTAACATCTCTCCTGCATGAGATAAAGGTGAAACATCTCCAAATGAATCCAATTTAGGCCTTTAGAGGTAGTTGCTTTTCGCCGTGTCTGCGCCTAAGAGTGTAAAAGATAGTTGTTCATTAGCCTCATCTGTGCCAATCAGTCTCTAAACTCTCCTTTGTTGTATCTCATTGCTTCTGTTCATTGTTGTGATTACTTGTAGTTGATCTAAGTTAGACTGAGGAGGACATTTCTTGAATTAAAGAATTTTCAATCTACAACTTCATAAAAACCAACACGGATGAAGCAGATTAAGTGTTAACCTAATTTTGGCATGTGGCTTGCTCATTTCAGCATCTCCCTCTGCACTGCTGTGTAACACACGCACGCACACGCACACGTGCACGCACACACACGCACACATGCATACGTGCACACACAGTGACATCTGGGGGGAAAAGTGCGCTGTGAGGAGGCTGCGAGTGCGTCTCATGATAACAACTCTGCATCTCAACAACCTGCATCCATCATCATCAACACTAACATCTGCTCTGAGCCTCAGCCTTAAATCTCTTTCTACCCCCCCCCCCAACCCTTTACCCCTCTCTCCTTCTACCCCCTCTCTCCCCTTTTCTATCTCTCTCCTTTCCTTCTTCTTCTTCTTCATGTGAGAAGCCGCTGTAGCTGCCTTCCCCCCCCCCACTCTGCTCAGGCTGCTTTGACTCATCCAAGTTCCCTCATCTGCAGAATATGTGTGGATGTGTTTTTCGTTTCAACCATCCTTAAAATCAATATTTAATGACGATGTTATCAGTGCTTTTATGTGTAATTTAGCCAGAGTGTCAGTATGAATGAGACACTGTCAGCTTTATGGCGTCAAGCATTTATTTTCTGTTAATGGGTGCTCCTGGTGGTATACAAACCAAAACCCAGTGGACTTCTGATGGATTTGTCTGTTTTATTTCTGTTCACGCATGCATTCACAGCCATGCGTGCATGCAAACATTACATGTCTATCTACAAACACACACACACACACACACACACACACACACACACACACACACACACACACACACACAAAATCTAGCTGATTATATAAAAATTTGAAAAGTATAAAACGCAATAAATGCTATAAATATCAGACTTTGATGTGACATTTCTTGCTTTATAGTACCAAAATAAGACAATGAATGTGACTGCATTGGCTCCCACTGGTTTGATCTTAAAACACAATCAATCAAAGCAACTGTTTGCTTCACAACAGACATCGCCCGATTCTGACATTTTCCAAAGCCATGACAATTACTTCGCCTCTTCGGCTATGGGAGCCAACATTGTTGAGAGGCAATAATCATGATAGTTTTAACAGTCATTTTTCTCCCCGTAACAAGCCATTTTTAATCCAATTAGGAGTGCTAACGTGAGAGGCATAATACCACGGCCCTCGGGACAGATGAGAGAATGTGCAGGACATTTATTCCGACAGTCAATATTGGATTTCTCACTAAGCAGCTGTGCCTGCTCTCTCTGACATTCTCCACCTCTGCACAGTGATCCGTCCTGATTAAACGGGCTTTTCTTCTTTATCAACATTCATTACATGACCTGGTCATGCATGGCCACCAAAATCAGGAGTAGCAAAGTTACACGCTTCACGTTGGGGTTTTCCTACTGCACCTTTTCTTTAAATTCAACTGTTTAGTGAAAGATGATACATCCCATGGCTCTCTTTTGGATCTTAGATGGTTTTTTATATGAGCAGGTGTGTTACGGTATTCCCCAAAAACTTTCCTCCCCCAGACTGACAGGCCGGATGTGTTTTTACATGTTGAACCTCAAAGCAGGTGGCTAAACTAGTTTTGTCTTATTATATAGTTCTGTGGGTAAACTGTCCAACAGTTGTTTTACTTCACTTCCTGATTTGAATCCACTGGTTATAATAAAATGTTATGCATGGAAAGGTCTCATCTGAGCTTACATTTTTCTCTTTCATTCAGTTCACTCACCTCTGCTAAGATACAGAAAATTGAGTGTGCAACACTTCAGGAAAAGAAAGCAGTACTTTGATGCCATCAGCAGCTAAACATTGCCACCTTCTGGTGGGTGTCCAGAGGATCACAGTGCTGTGGAAAAAATGATTTTTTTTATTCATTCATACAATTATTTATTTATTTATTTTAAATCTAGACAGATGATCAATAGATTTTATCTCATCTCGGTATCACTTAATGAAATGTGTCTGTTAACTCTACAGAGAGTCTTACAATTATTGTTCCATCAAAACACAGCTAATACAACACAGAAAATGCATGAAAAAGAGGGTTGCTGTTTATAGCTGATTGCAGTCGATACATTTATGCAGTGCACTGAATCATTGTCATTGAGTGCATTGATTATGTGGACTAATCAATGTTTATTAGTCTGGAGAAGACTACCCAGACCACAGTGGAGGCTGAATGATGAAGGAACACATTTACTGAGTGTCAAAGGCCCACCCACCTGCCCTGAGCAGACACGTTTCAGAGTTTGAGGGAACTTCAACCTGTATGTACAGGGAGGAGGCAACATACTGTTTATATACCCAAAGTGGATGTACAACATCTACAAAGATGCAGAGTTAGGACTAATACTATCCAGACCTCAGCAAAATGGAGTTTTAAACATTTTGATCATTTGTGTTAAAAGAGGAAGACTTGGGTTTAGACACGTCCATGCTGAAAAATCCATTGCATTATTCCTATCCTTGTCTTGTGTGGTGCCTCTGAATAGAGAGGCCTAACAATTGAAGAAGGCCATTGAACTCTTTACAGTGTTCCTCTTTCTTTGGGCACAGGTTGCACCCATTCTTCCCTACATGCTAACAGCTCCAGTGGCCTCTTGGCTCCTCCTGCACCAAAAGTTGAGTCATCATGAAAACCTGGTTGCACTGGGTGCCATCGTCCACCCTGGCCAACAGGTGCTTCATGCAGCCACTGACACTGACACACATGGATAAACGCATCAGATTGGAGCCTCAAGATGCAAAAAGGCAGTTGATACTTTTAAACTGGTAAATGAAGATGGTCTCTGGATGCAAATGAAAGAATGATTTCCAAGACATGAATTGAAAGGAGCCTCCTTAGACTTCAGCTTAGCAGAATAAATGTGTGTTTCATAAAGATAGGAAGTCATCAGTATTAACCCAGCAGGTAGCTTATTATACACTATACTGAAGAAGGTTCCTTCTCATTGAAATCACCTCTTTTGTTCTCTTCTGTCTCCTCTGACTAACCTGTGCATTACAAAAAAAAGTCACTATGAAATGTTTGCTTGAAAGAACAAGTCATCTTACAAGATCCCTTCATAGTTTATTTTCTGTCTTGTGTTTGTTTCCACGAGGCCAAGCTTGGAGATCCAGGTCACATCAATCAGGGTTTAGGATCAGGCTTGAGAGAGTTATTAATGATTGAGCTACGAGGACACATAATGGATCAATTAAGCAAAAATGATAAAAATATAAAAGCAATGTGATGACTTTTGATTTTGATTTTGCACCAACTATTTCCTCGCCAATCCACCTAAAAGGATTGTAGTTAATTTGTTAAGCGATGATTTTACTTCCTCAGCCCTTCAGTTAAATTTTGGGCCACTGCACTCTGATTGTGTCACTCTGTCTGATTGTGTTTCCTTGGGAAAAGAGGCCCCTTGCAGCTCCAAAACAATTATTCCACACTGCACTCAGTGTAATTATACTATTATGTAGAATTATTCTCATCATCTGCCTGCATCATCAATCAACACTGCGCAGCTTGTAAATGTGTTTATTTCTTCACCAGGCCAAAGACAACAAAAAGCTCTTCACAAGATGTTCCAGTGGCTCTTTCTGGTATGTGCAATACCTCAGTGTTATCAACATGGACTTTCAACAATATCAATGTATTCTTAATGATTAACAGAATCAATAACCATGTCAATAACTACTTGATACTAAAAAGTATGTGATTAAAAAAGACTGTAAGTGAAAAAGCCAAACCAAAGCAAGACTATTTATATGATTTATTTTGTGTATCCTGTCATTTGTTACCTTAATATACAGTATCTCTATGACTGACCCACAAATGCTTCAATATAATTCATCCTGACTACAAAATGTATTAGATAAAAGACTTAAACCAAAGAAACAGGCCAGCATAAGATCAGAGTCACCAGGCCTCCCATGAAGAACTCCGTTGGAAGGTAATTAAAATAAGTGTGTGTTATCCATCGCTCCTCATTAATGCACTTTGAATTAACCACTTTCAGGGGAGAGGAATGGGGAGGAGGGGACAAGGGAGAAAATCCATGCAGGCTTTAAAGTAATCTCTCTCTGTCAGGTCGGTCCAAACGGGGAGGGTCGGCTCATTACGGCCCCTACAGGAGATGAATGGGTCAGTCAGGCAGTAAGGAGGGCCGGGCTGGACCGCTGTGCTGACAGACGGATCCACACAAGAAGTGTGTGCGCGTGTGTTTGTAAGGGAGTCAACACACATCGAGGAACAAAGCCAAATACTTAGTTATATGTGCTATCTTTGCCCGGGAGCAGGTGTGCAGAAGGAGGCTGCATGCTGAGATCCTGAGGCAGGGTAAGGACGCTAATGTATGGAGTAAACAATCACTGTGATTTAACTTTGACCACTTGGAGGGGTGCCTAACACATCTGGCCGGCTGAGGCAGGCATCGCAGACACACAGGGCATCTCCTTAACACTTTCTGAACTGCATTTTTCAAGAAATCTGTAGTGAATTGTAATTCATGCATATCTTTTATTGTAATAAACCTCACATACACAAAATAATCAAACCTGTTCCTACATGTGCCACCAGATGGTGTTGTGGTCTTTTGTCTTGTTGAGACAGGGGCATCTGGCACTTCCTCTTGGACTTATTTTGATAGTGAGGACATGGAGTTTTCTTAATTAATTTCATTTTAAGCATAATCGGAATGTCATGTTACATTTTCACTAACACAAGAGCATGCAGGGACATTTGCCAACAGCTGATTTAATATGGTTCCTGTGTTCTGTGTTTTTATATCACATATTAGTGGGATATTTGTGTATGCTGCCATATTTACTTAATGTAACAGCTTGTTGATCTAATCTGGCCACTATTGCATTTTGATCCTGATTTCTGTGCATGGAAAGTTTATTTCTGGGCAGCACAGGATGTTAATTCATTCATTCAGTATTTTCGTTTGTGGAGTGGTAATAGGGCAACAGAGGATGAATATGATTATATTATATTAGATTAGACGATGAACTCTGTGAATAGATCAGCACAATGTGAATTGATATATCTGTTCATCATTTGGAGCCATGTAATGAGATTGTGGGGTTACTTGTTCATTAAAATCTATTGATTCATTTAATAAATTGGATTTAAACAATTACAGTATGTATCAGAGCACCACATCACACACATCGCAGCATTTGTGTGAAATCGCCCAGGGACAAGCACTTGTAGCACAAGACGGTGCATGAAACACAAACACACACACACACACACCATTGCTAACATTTTCCTTTTCCTCTGCTGTCATTCACATTAGCAAAACACACTTTAGCAGAGAGACCTTGGCTAATAGGTTCAGACATCTTTTCAACACAAGGACTTTGTAAGACAACTAATTATTATCACTGACCACTGGCTTTTAAATTAAAGTAATACACCTTGAATAGGTCATCAGCATTGTAGAACAACAGGCTGAGGAGCTGTTAGAACAAATGGTATTCATTAAGTTGTTGGTTATTTGGGGTTTGTAGTCCTCCTTGTGGCATCACAGACTTTCATCACTAGAAGGAAATGTCAGTTATCATTAGCTAAAGATAATTGTGTGCCAGAGTTTAATGCACAGCCCCTCGTCTTCATCTTAGATGAATGAGAGAAAGTGTGGGCTGTTCTAAGTGTGTACGAACGCCAACGGGATGATCATCTCGTACACTCCGACGTCTGAGTTTGACCTTTCACAGTGGCAGCGTGGACACTCACAGTTAGTCTCATCTAAATGTATGTGATATATCACTACAAAGCAAGTTACATCACGGCTTCTCTCACATGGGCTCCTTCGCGCTTTCTCCTCTCTTACATGTACATTCTGGTTTGCGTTGTGCAAAATATGTCACTAATATTGTGCTTGGACACAGCTGTACATTTTAATGCTTTGGCTGTCTGGTCGGGTCTCACTGGCAGATAAAGAAATACCCAGGTGGAGCATCATGTGTCAAAGTATTTACTGAACAAGTGACTGTGCTGGGAATACCTCTCCACATAGATATGCAAGGAACAATAAAGCCGTACACTTAGCAACCAGTCTCAGGCATAAGTCATAGAGAGTGTAGGAATGAAACGTGTCTGCCAAAATATCTGAAACAGTTTCTTCCATGTTATTTAACCAAAAGGATCCTCCTGGGTTTACCAAAACCAGTGTTACCAACTAACTAATATTACAGAATGGGTTTTCCGTACAGAATATGAAGATAGAAATACTGTATGAAGCTGCTGATTGAATTTGGTGATCTCTCCCCTGTCTTACCAAAGCCAATAACAAGCACAGTGAATCAGAAGTTGGCAATTAAACTGGTTAAATGTGTCTATGTAGAGGCCACAAGTCACTGACCCCGGAGCAGAGAGAGGGAAGAGAGGAGGAGGCGATCATAGGCAAAGCTGGCCACTCCATGTGTATCAGTGGAGACAGATGGTAGTCCGTCCAGGCATGGAGGTCTCCGTGTTGCCAAGAAATTACATGTATAACAGAGGGCTTGAGGAAAACAAGCACTGTGATACACACTGGGAATTAGCAATGACTTAATTTGCTAAATTAGTCTAAAACTGTAAACAGCATTTGCTCTGAGGCAAAGGTCTACAGACGTTAGACCTGTACCTCACAGGGGATTGAAGTGGCAAACTTCCAGTCACAAGTCGGCTTCTCTAACCTTTAGGCCACCACTGCTCCATGATCCCTCACTGGCTTCCCACTCACAAGCCAGTGCAAGGTGTTTTGTTTTGAATGCCCGGCCAAGCCTGAAGCTACTGCTGTTGTTGGTAACATGGCAGGGTACATACGCCTATGTTTGCATGCTTGTGTCCTTGTTTTACATTGAGTATTTCATCCTTTACAAAATAAGCATTCATGTTTTAACATGTGCATATACAGAAAGAAAAAACGAGCCCATAAGGTTCATTTTAATCTGGTCACATGTTCAAAGGCACTGTGTGAATATAACATTAAGTGCAAAATGATTTTTCAGATGGGAAATATGTCGTACATCTGATACATTCACAGGTGCTTTTATTTGTTTTTATCCCAGTATTTGTCATGTTAGGCCACCATAACGTTATAACCACCGCACAATGTAATGGACTAACCAAGCAATATATTATGTTGTGCAACAATTTTAAGAAACGTGGCAGGTTTGCATTGTGACTTTTAATTGGATTTCTTTGAACACATTTATTATTAGCTCGTTCAGCCAAGCACGTTCAAGTTACTCGATGCTGGTATGCTTTCCACACACGATTAAAATGACTGTAATGCTCAGAGTCTTTTCAGTGAACCTCGGATGTGGGCCTGCCTGTCTTTCTGTGCTGCTATAAAAGCCGCCACATCTCAGGCAGCGCCGTTATTCTCGCCTCTGCTTCAGGAAAACGCTTTGCGGAGAGACGCGCTTCAGTATGCCGGTGGCTCTGCGCACACAGCTGCTCCTCCTTCTGATCTCCCTCTCTTCCAGGATGGTGCTCAGTCGCTACGTTGAGGTGAGAGTTTTGATTGTTAATCAATAATTCCGCGTTGCTTGAGTTCAAGTCGGGCAGGATAAACTGATAAAGTTTCTGCGAGTAGGCTACGCAGCTGGCACCTAACATTTGACGTCTTTTTTCCTGTCATGTTTTTTTATTTTTATCCAGGACAACGAAGCTTCAGATGGATTATATTCTCTGCTCAGTTTGGACCAGAAAAGAGAATCAGAGGACTTTATTTTCCGCCGACCTCTCAGTAAGTGCAGCAGTAAACAATGGCTTTATTCAGCAGCTGATTATTGCTTAACACTGTTTATCGAGTTGGAAAACAATAAGTAAACCCTTCACATCATTTAAAGTGTGTTAAGTGATGAATTTAAAACACTCAGTGGAGAGATGTTCATTGCAGTTCTAGTGTCCAAGCAGGCATAGCACACTATATCCATCAATCAGTCAGTGAATCACTCATCAACACATGCCTACATCTTTATCAGGATCAGAAACAGCTTTATTGGCCAAGGAGCTCATGTGTACACAGTTTGACTCCGGTGTTAAGTTGCACTCAATGTTACACAAAGTTCTAAGAACAGTTTACAGGGAGCTAGAAATATAAAAACAAGAAATATTATGTACATACAAGTTATAAAAAAGATATAAAGCAACAATGAACAACATACACAGTACCTTCAGTAACTATATGACCTATATCCTTTTGGTATTTCCCAGAGGTGCACACAGAAAAATGTAAGAAATGAAAACAGCATCAATGTTTTATGTAACTCCACTTCCACTATGAGAAGGAATTAACACTTTTAGATCATTATGTCACAAACTCCCCACAGCCACATCAGCTCTACCGTACGAGCACAATAAACATCTCCCCATTCCACATTCATGATTTATTAACACTGGGAGACTTATTAAGCTGATTGCCATCACGCTTTGAGTTCATGACCTAAATCCTCAAAAGCAGAGTGAAGGTGTTTTGTGAATCCCTTCTCTGCCATCATGAATACGTAGTGTGTGTGTGTGTGTGTGTGTGGTTTGTAGGATGTTTGGACATGCTTGCCACTGATGGCTACTTCACCTTTGTGGCGTCTCAGCCACAGTTGGCCTGCGCTGCTTTCATCATCGCAGAGCCCAGTGAGGTCATCAGTCTGGAGCTTTCTGACGTCAGTATCGACTGCAACGCCGGAGACTTTATCAAGGTTGGCTCCATTCCCCCAAAATAACACCCACACGTCCCCAGCTCATCCGCGAGCAGAAGACAGGAAGTTCGGGGCTTTTGCAGTTTTAAACCCTGAATTCCATTTCATCTTGTTCGGTTTGATTTAAATGGTGCCAAACAGGGTTAAGGCGGCGCTTTAGAGGCCAAACAACAAACTGGATCCTCTCTGCATTGGTCACATTACCCAGAGCAAGTGTGGGAAGAGAAGGCTTTAGTTCTGAAGCCAAGCCTGCCAGTTACGTTGCAGTTTCCGTCCGTGTGGGCCAAAGTGGTAAAAGGCATCACAAAGAGAAAGACTGGTTCATTTTATAATACTGACTGGGTAAACAACAGCAGCTCAACTCAATTTTTGAACACATTATTTGTATAAATGAGATTTAGAAAATATTTATAGAACAAAATTCATGTTGGATTATGGTTGTAATGAAATATGATTTGCAGCACATCAGACGGTTTTGTATGTTGTATTTGACTAATAGTCTTAGAAAAGACACCTAAAGTTAAGTAAAGTTGTACTTTATCTTAATAAGCCAACGTATTCTTTTGTTAAATAAATTAAAATACAAGGATTTTGGGGGAACTGGCAAATTGATCAACTAATTTATTATACAGTATAACTGATGTACAGTTTTTTATGTTTCAAGTCTGTAACCACATATTCATCCTATGTAGAAATTCAGCTGAACACATTCTCAGACTGCCCAATGTCTTCTTTCAGGTTTACCTGTATGCAAAATGAGAAATGTCCCTAATGTCATAGTTAGCTCGCTCTCTCCCTCTCTCTCTCTCTCTCTCTCTCTCTTTCTCTATATATATTTATATGTATATATATATATATATATATATATATATATATATATATGTGTGTGTGTGTGTGTGTGTGTGTGTGTGTGTGTGTGTCTATAATCTACAATGATCTTTGGATTGATGTGCTCAACACTTTACTGCTGTTTTCCCTCAAGTAACAGGAGAAAAATGTTGAGGCAATAATATATGAGTAATAAAAACCTGGCATAGTCTCTATTTACTTCATATTATTTATATTCCTCCAACAGATGTTTGATGGCTGGGTTCTGAAGGGAGAGAAGTTCCCCAGCAAGCAGGACCACCAGCTCCCTCTTCATCAGCGCTACACAGACTACTGCTCCTCCACAGCACCAGGAGCCACCAGCCGCTCCTCTCAAAACGTCGCCATGATCTTCTTTCGCATTCGCAGCCCTGGCAGCGGCTTCACCCTCGCTGTCAAAAAGCTGCACAACCCGTTCCGTGAGTCCTGCTACGCATCCTTGAAGTCCCTTGAGGGCTAAAAAGTCTAAAAGCTAAATAAAAAGACACAACATCCAGAAAAAGAAAACTAAATTGTCAACCAAAAAAAAAAACAAAGAAAGAAAAGAATGTAAAAATGGACCAAGGCCTTGCATCTAAATCTGCTTTGTCTTGTTTATTTTATATGTTTGTTTAAAATAGAAAGCTAGCCTGGTGGTACTTGCTTGTGTGCATGCATGTGTGCTCTTCCTGGACATTTGCGCCTGGTCGAGCATTAATCAAGGCCGAGAGCGACAGCAAGAGATTGAATGAGAGGGATGCACCTGTTTTCCAGCTGCTTGACAAACACGGTGTTAACACGGTGTCAAGAAACATAACAATCACAGTCTGGCTGTAAGACAAAGACACACAAAGAAAGAGCACTGACACAAAACAGAGAGTTTGAATGGATTATCTATAGGGAAACAGCATACGTCTCAGGCCAGTGTGTGAGGTTTTATTCATACATTGACCGTTAACTGCAGCTGTCTACAATACTGGCCCTTTATTTCATCTGATCACGAGCATCTACTGTGTCACAAGGTGGCTACAAGTGGGTAAAACTGGCCATAAAACAGCCCTCATATCTCTTAACATGAAACAATGTGATATATGTGATATACATAAATTTGCAACAGTAAACATGTTATTTCCCTCAACACATGTAGACACTTCTTGGCCAATTAATACAAATATTTCACATGATTTTGCCACAGTCCCTCTGGGAGAGTCAGTTTTGAAAATGCTATAATTCAAAAATGATGAGGGGCACTTATGTGTTTTATTAAAATTTGAGACCAAAAAAGCTGATTTGTATTTATATCCATTCTGTTCTTTTGTAAATGATAATTGGAAAAATGAGACACGTGCGCAACCGTTACATGTAATTCATCTTGTCTTCAGATCTTGCACTTGCAGAACAAATTACACTCAACAATATTTATTCTAACATTCTCTCCTCAGCTTTGATTGGCACCGCTCTTTCCCCACAAAAAATGTCTCTAAATGAACAAGATGCCTGCAGGAGTAAAGTGTTCCGACTCCTGTTGGTGTCTGTCTAGTCTTCCATACTGTCATCAATTCAAATTTCATTATTTTCGTATATTTGTCATCAGAACTGGAATTGGATTTCCATGCTCAGCCCTAATTGTGTCCCCTCCCCGCAGTCAGCCTTGATTATGTCCAATTTGTGACATGAGGTGTCAGTAATGAGTTTCTCTGGTGAAAGGGAACTGTTAATTTGAAACCTCTCCTCCTGTGTGCGTGTGCGTGTGTGTGTGTGTGTGTGTGTGTGTGTGTGTGTGTGTGAAGCCTGTAACATAATGTCTCAGAGTCCAGAGGGCAGCTTCACCATGGTGATGCCACACCAGCGCAGGAACTGCAGCTTCTCCATCATCTACCCTGTGGAGATCCGACTGACAGAACTCAGCCTGGGGCAGGCCAAAAGCAATGAGCTCAGCCAGGTGAGACACACAGACAAACAGACAGGCAGACACACACACACACACACACACACACAAAGACAAACGAACATCCCCATTTTATCTGAGAAAGAAACCTCCTTTAAATTAATACCTTTATAATGTACTGACGCAGAATTGGGGCACTTTGAAGAGACAGTGGCCTCTAGTTTGTCCATGGTTGTGTCAAATGTCATGGCCAACAGTACAGAGACCGTGATGTTCTCAATAAAGCCATTTGCCTATGTTTGTCTGTGTACCAGCCATACTAATCATATGAAGCTTTATTTTATTACAGCCTGACATCTTATTTCCATTTAGTAAAGTTTCAGTTCACCTTTAAGATCAGCCTTTAGTCAAAACTGATGTGCTTTACCTAAGAATGAACGATGATCAAAGGGAAAACCCTTGTTCTTAGCCTCTAAATCAGATTTGTTCGGCAATTCACACAGACCTGGTGCTGTGCTCAGTGATGGGTGTTTCCCCCAGTTAGAAAAACACTTGACCAATCAGTAGCTTAGTAGGTGTGATTAAAAGAATGATCTTCACACATATCTAGCTACGTAATTGCGTTTGTAAAAATAGCAACAGAAAAACAAGCATGTAAGAGTTTAATGCATCCTTACAGGTTTGTGGTAGTCACCTAAAGTGAAACAAAACAGCAGTTTCAGCTCATTGTTTAGCTGTCCGGCCCGCAACTTTACTGATTTGGTTCATTGTCACCACTGTCATAGAGTAATTTGTGGCTTCTGTTTTCAGCAATAAAACTCTAAAAACTTACTGCAGGTAAAAGTAAAATGATCAATCTAAATTATCAAGTTACAGCAACAAGAGGAAATTAAACCTATTTACAGTCTTGATTTCTATTACTGCTACAGTTTCTACACTATGGAAACTACAAGCACCAGTAAGTACGTAGTTTGACATAAATCAAAAAGTAAAGAAAACATATATATTTAAAGTATGGAAATGTAATACATATATACTTTATGTTCCACCAGTATTAAACACTAATCCAAATTTCTTTAAGTTAGAGAAGGACCGACGTGGTGTAAATCATGTCGATAAAAGACAAAAAAAACCAAATTGACTGAAGATGTTGGCAGCTGGTCTGACGCTGGCTGCCAGACTGCTGACATTATGATAAAGTCCTGCATTTGTTGGGCCAAATACACCAGCCTGACATTTCTACTCAGATGTAGAGGAAAGTTGTAAAGTGTTCCAAAGTGTTACTTTTCCAAATGATGTGTATGAAAATACAGCTATTAAATAAAAAGAGCTTTAAATTTAAAGAGTGTGATAAAAGAGGTGCACAGACATAAAATATGATGGAACAAGAATTGAAACTTGAGGTACCAGTTAGTTTAAGCTTATACAGCATTACACTGAACAACAGAATATCTGACTACTTCCTATGTAATAGTTAGATAGAAGTGTCTGTAAATATTGCTCTCATCAATACTACACATTAACCGACAGAATGTAGACCTAGCTGGAATTTATAGGAGTTTTACTTGAAAACAAATAGTTATGTTTACTTTCAGTATTTCTCACCGACTCACTTTCTTCCTATTAAACTGTGCTAAGTCAATTTTTTTAATACTTTGCAACCTGCATTTTAACTTCCCTGTTTGTATTGGCTAGAAGTTCTATTGTTTACAGTTTTTGGTGCATTACAGCCACAAACGGGGACCTGCTCGTCAACATATTGCTCTATAGCGCCACTAAAAACACTCCACAGTGTACCTTTCATACGGCAGTTTTATATCCAGACTTAATACTTGCTTCACCAGAATATTTTGTTCTTTTTTTTACAGAGGCAGGTGTGGTCGGGCTGTTCAGGGTCAGGTGACTATGTGGAGCTGCTAGGAGGAAATGGGGTGGACACCTCTAAGATGTTCCCTGTAGCTGACCTCTGTTTCTCCCTCAGTGGGCTCGGTGAGTCAGAGCCACTCCAGTGTGAATTTGTGATTTTCATTGTAACAAAAGGTTTCTCAGGAAAGTGACCATTTGGGAATCTGACTTGTACAGTGCAGTGACTATACTATACTTTACTATGCTATATTGTTCTATGCTAGGCTAGGCTAGGCTATGTTATGCCTAGTCTCATCTTTCTCAGTTTCTACTGATGTTCACAAAAAATGTGTTAGGTTTTAGCACATGTGCATTGCCAAAAACATTTAAACTAAAGTCCAGCTGCACAATACGATCCCGCACATCCAAACACTGCTAACCACAGAAGCACAGGAGCATGGTCCTCTCATGGTGACAGATTATGCTGGAGATGAGTCCTTCAAAATAGTAACAACATCCCACATAGTAAAATCACCAAATATTTTCAATGCTAATTGTATTTTACAACCTGATTTTAAAATTACCAAACGCAAATAAATTCCCTTATTTTCATTTAAAAAAATCCACAAATCTCTGTGGTAGTGACTGCACACTCATCCCATTAAAGTGTATGATAACAAATATTTTATTAAGATTGGAGTGACCATTGATTTCATATACTTTATCTTATACTATATTATCTTTCGTGATTTATCCAAATCTGGATGCAGTGGTGCAACATAAAACATTACACACAGAGAACAATGATGTGTACACTTGTCATACCCAGGCTAAGAAGAGCTGGCTAGAGAACAAGAATGCTTTGTATATGCTCCAGTGTAAAGCCTCTGTTTTTCTCCTTGGCCCTTCAGCACAGATGAAGATTGGTTGTGATAACTCGGTGGTGAGGCTGGTGTCCAGTGGGAACTATATCAACCGTGTTTCCTTCCAGTATCGACTACTGGAACAACGCGAGCTCCCCAAGCCCCAAGAGAACAGCCTGGATAACTTCTGCGCTGTGGAATGAGATCACACATACACACTCACACAGATGCACACTTGTGAACACGCACACACACACAGTCATCCATCTCTCTGTAAATACACCAGTTTGACAAATGGCGTCAATTAATCTTTTGTATTGTTTTTGCCAAATATTTGATTTAGTGTCCGTATTATGTTAGCTCTGATCATAGCGTATTTATTTGAGGAATTATTTTATTTCATCTCAAATTTATGGGTGACGGTTTTCTTTTTAGACATTTGTCAAGAAAATCTGCGTTACACTATATTTCTTGGCAGAAGCATTAATTTCAAACTGTCCCTCTGTTGTTATTAGTTTATATGAGTTTAAGGATTCTTTGGGAGGTTTTACATCTCTGCTGTCTCTTCTGTTTATTTTGCCAATTTGAAAATAAATATGACTTGCATGATGAAGCACATTTTCTATGTTCTGCTTTTGTGACTGACTGTGTTTTTATGAGCATTCTTCCCTTTTATTATAGCCCTGCATTTTCACTTGATGTTTGTTTTACTAGTATGCTTCTGCAGGATCCATCCATTTTACCCATAACCACATTACTATTATGTTCTTTAGATCTGAAAACAAGGGGGTGTTCTTCAGTCTGGCCCAGCTGTAAATACAATATGTGATGTGCTTGTGTGGTACTGGGTTTTTAATGTTTATTTATCAGCCAGATGATTTTATTTTGGCAACTGTATCACGTTTACATACCCATGAGTTGCCTTGAGCAACAACTGTTGGTTTTGATCAATCAAGGCAGTTAATTAAAGGGAGCAGAGATTTTCAAGTTAGTTAGGAAATTCAAATCATGATATGTTTTTTTTTTCTCAATAGGCCAGACTGAAATATCTAAGCAACTATTTGAGAGAATGCCATGAGAGCTAGTACAGATATTCATGGTCCCCAGAGGATAAATCCAAATGATGTAGCCAATGCCCTGACTTTTCCTCTAGCACCACCATGAAGTTGGCATATGTGGTTTTAAGTAAAATTTGTCTACAACTACTGAAGGGGTTTCCACAAAATATGGCACAGAGATTAATGTTACCATCAGGATAAATAGTAATATCTTCGGTTATTCCTTACCTTTTCATTTAACAACAACATCAGGTCCAAGTTTATATTGGCCCAGTACTTTGGTTTATGACCAAATTCCTGCAAAACTAATTACATTCCCACCAGCCTCAACTGTACTTTGCGTTCAGTGTTAATTAGCAAATGCTAGCATGCATGCAAAACTAACTAAGATGATGAACATGGTATCGTCATTCATCATACCTGCTGAAAATCAGCATGATAGCATTGTCATGGTACGTTTGCATTTAGCTCAGTTTTCTGCCCTCTATCAATGGTGCATGGTTTTAATAAACACTGTGATATTGGTAAAGTCACTAATGTCATACCACTGTTTGGATATTGAGAGAGTGCCCTTGCCAGTGAAGAGGTTGTTTCTGTAGCAGATGCTCAAGTGTGTTGCTTCCACACCAGAATGTTAATATTCAGGCCCACACACACACATAGACCTCAAATCACCTCCAAAAGAATAAAGTCTAATTTTAGATCAAATGCTTGCAGCGTAGCCAGAGAAGACATCATTGATATACTCTACAATGATACGTGTGTATACGTGCAATGTAAATCTGTATGCGTAATCCAGTGTATTAAAATATGTCCTTGGCAATCAGTATTGAGCAATGACGCATGCATTTCTCTTATTCTTTTGTAATCCAATCTGTTCCAGAGACAAACTCTGAAATAGCTTCCATAGTGGTTGATCATTGCTCAAAACATAATTAAAAAACGCTTAATACTGAAAGCACAGGATTATTATCCTGCACAACGTTCTAAATCTGTGAGAAAACAGGTTTGCCCGTGACCCCTCTCCATCACTGACTGTTTAGCCTTAATCTTTTGCATACTGTACAGTTGTGAATCCTCAGTCTGAATGAATGTGCAGCTCTTAATGGGATTATCCCACAAGCCTCAGTGCTCTTATTCCCCTCGACATCCTTCTAACTGGCTCTCTTTTGATCTTCTCCTTACGTGGAATTAATCTCAAACCTGCTCAACCGTGATGATTCAATTAACCAGCGGATGTCTTTTTTCGCTCGATGTGTTGCAATTTTCAGTCTTCATTAGAGAATGAAATGCACTTTGGATGCCATCGAAAGGGATAACGTCTGATTATTTGTTTCTGGCACTGGGTACAGCAGTCTTGAATTCTCTATAATGTATTTATAGTGGCCTGTAATGGTGGACTGGAAATTAGTTTGTCACTTGTCAGGCCACAAGGGGTCATAAGTCCATGTGGATGAGATGACACCCTGTACAGGAAGAGACATGCTTGAGTTGTTAATAACATTGAAGTAACAGAAAGAGGAAATTATGTTTATTTAAGATATTATTTACACTGGACTGGTTAGTGAATACACCACAGAGTAAAAACTCCATAAATCTTCATAAACATGCTTAATTTTTATGACAATTTCTCCATCAGTACATTTTACATGATATTTTGTTTTGGGCTATTGTAAAATAGGTTTAACTTTGGTAACATTAAAGTGACATACAGCGCAACATGTTTCATAGGGGAATCATTCAGTTTTTGTTCTTGCTGAAACATCTACAACATCTCACCTCTGTACAATTACAATGCCACATGGTAAGGTGGGGGAAATTGTTCCATTTGTTGAATGAATTGAATAGCAATGATAAAACTGTCAAAGAGCTCATGCGGACATCTAAGTTTGCAAATCAGTGGCAAAGCAAGATTCACCCTGGTCAGAGAGGGAGAGCTAACTGAGTTCCTGTGCTTCCAGGACCAGTCTGGACTGCATGACGTCCGACTCAGAGAGTACAAGATCATAACTAACTTACTCCCCCATAGTCAATGCTAATATCAGAGTGAACATCAAAGCTACCAGTTTCCTAACCGACCTTCTCCTCAACATTTTCGTAATAAGCACAAACTTGTTACTGAATAGTAATCACATATTCTGAATGGCTTCCATGCATAATTTGTCTCGTGGTGGAAGAATTACTCAGACCCTCCTTAAGAAGAATTATCACAGTGTAAAATGTCTATAAGTTAACCTTTTGCATTCAAATCTTTACTTAAGTAAAAGTTCAGAAGCATTATCAGCAAAATGTTGCTCAGGTTTAAAGATAAAAGAAACCATTAGGAAAGCAGAAAGGCCCCTAACCGTGTTTTATTATTATATA
>JAVQJD010076464.1:0-22534 GCA_036023655.1 Nannoperca australis
TGTTCCTACAGATTAATTGGAGTCCACCTGTGGTAAATTCAGTTGACTGGACATGATTTGGAAAGGCACACACTGTCTATATAAGGTCACATACTTGACAGTGCATGTCAGAGCACAAACCAAGCATGAAGTCAAAGGAATTGTCTGTAGACCTCTGACACAGGATTTTCTCGAGGCACAAATCTGGGGAAGGGTACAGAAAAATATCTGCTGCCTTGAAGGTCCCAATGAGCACAGCGGCCTCCATCATCTGTAAATGGAAGAAGTTCAGATCCACCAGGACTCTTCCTAGAGCTGGCCGGCCGTCTAAACTGAGCGATCGGGGGAGAAGGGCCCTGGTCAGGGAGGTGACCAAGAACCCGGTGGTTACTCTGTCAGAGCTACAGCATTCCTCTGTGAGGAGAGGAGAACCTTCCAGAAGGACAACCATCTCTGCAGCAATCCACCAATCAGGCATGTATGGTAGAGTGGCCAGACAGAAGCCACTCCTTAGTAAGAAAAGCACATGGCTGCCAGCCTGGATTTTCCCAAAATGCACCTGAAGGACCCTCAGACGATGAGAAACTAAATTCTCTGGTCTGATGAGACAAAGATTGAACTCTTTGGCGTAAATGCCAGGCGTCATGTTTGGAGGAAACCATGCACCGCTCTTCACCAGGCCATCCTTACAGTGAAGCATGGAGGTGGCAGCATCATGCTGTGGGGATGTTTTTCAGCGGCAGGAACTGGGAGACTAGTCAGGATGGAGGGAAAGATGAATGCAGCAATGTACAGAGACATCCTGGTTGACAACCTGCTCCAGAGCGCTCTTGACCTCAGATTGGGTCGACGGTTCATCTTTCAGCAGGACAATGACCCAAAGCACACAGCCAAGATATCAAAGGAGTGTCTTCAGGACAACTCTGTGAATGTCCTTGAGTGGCCCAGCCACAGCCCAGACTTGACTCCGATTGAACATATCTGGAGAGATCTGAATATCGCTGTGCACCGATGCTTCCCATCCAACCTGATGGAGCTTGAGAGAAGCTGCAAAGAGGAATGGGTGAAACTGCCCAAAGATAGGTGTGCCAAGCTTGTGGCATCATATTCAAAAAGATATGAGGCTGTAATTGCAGCCAAAGGTGCATCAACAAATTGTTGAGCAAAGGCTGTCAATACTTATGTACATGTGATTTCTTAGTATTTTATTTGTAATACATTTGCAAAAATCTCTCTTCATGTTGTCATTATGGGGTATTGTGTGTAGAATTTTGAGAACAAAAATTAATTTATTCCATTTTGGAATAAGGCTGTAACATAACAAAATGTGGAAAGTGAAGCGCTGTGAATACTTTCTGGATGCACTGTAGATGATAAACAGGAGGATCTATTTCCCAGCTGGATAAGAACTTAACTACTACATCTATCATTCTTTTGTAAGGTTTCTCTCCAATGGACAGCAAGAGGGAGCAGATGACCACCTCTGGCTTTGGTTCCCTTTTTGTCCTTGAACTGTCCACATTGTTTCACACAGTCCCCAATCCTCAATTACCTGTTCATTACTCCCACTCTATAAATACATCGACTGCAAGTCATTTCTCAGATGACTACAGAGCCTCCACTCTATTCAGCACTACTAAGGCCCAACCCCTTCAGCTGAACACAGACCAATTAATCACAAAGTTTCATTCATTCTATGGAGACATATTGGACCCCCTTGCACCTCTGACAGTCAGAAAAACAAGAGCCAAAAAATGGTGACACACTAAGGTAACTACTGTAGGTCAAAAGGCAGAACGTAAATTGAAAAAAGATAGGCTAAAGTTTTCATTTGAGATACTGAAAGGCTGTCTGGCAAATTATCCACAAACTGTCAAAGCTGCGAGAGCGATATATTTTGCTACCTTCATCTCCAGACATTCCTACAGTCCCAAAGCGATCCAAACAATAAATTCACTTCTCAACCCTGTTGCTGCTACCTTTCCTGTACCTTAAACTTTTTCTCTATGAATGTATCACATACAATTTAATATTTCATCACCCATCTATGATTCCTCTGTAATTTCTGCCTACTCTGCCATCCTTAATGACTTCCAGCCACATTTATGACACAACCTTTCACAGCCCACCAGCTGCTCCCTGGACTTTGTTCCTACATACATTTAAAAGGAAGTACTGGACACTGTAGGCCCCACAATTTCCTTTATTTTAAATAGCACTCTTGCACATGCAACCATCCCATTCTGTTTTAAACATGAAATTGTCCAACCTCTTATTTAAAAGCCTAACCTTGATAAACCAGGACTACACAATCTCCGTCTCCTCTCACAGCTCCCATTCCTGTCCAAAGAAAATTGAGAACATTTTCTACATACAGCTACTGCCTTATCTAGACAATAACAGCATCATGCGGAAATTCCAGTCAAGCTTCAGGGTTCATCACAGCATGGAATCTACCCTTCTCAAAGGCTCAAATGGTCTACCGTTGTTTTTAGACTGTGGTAAATGTTTCATTTTAATTATTTTAGACCTCAAAAAAAGGATCACGTTGGCATCCTAGTGGCTGTCCTCAAGTAGTTTGCCTCCAAATTAACTAACAGGACTTTATCTCTTAAGTTTGGCTGCCTCTCCTCCTCTACTGCCCCTATCACTTGTGGAGCACCTCAAGGTTCCATCTTAGGGTCCATTTTATTTGCTCTATATGTGCTCCCTTTAGGATTTCTCTTCCGCAAACACAATGTCGCCACTCATGTCTGATGACATGCAAACAGACCTTCCACTGAATCCAGGGGATTAAAACTCCATTATATCAATCTTTAGTTGCTTCCAGGATGTGTACTCCAGAGGAATACTGGATGGCAAAAGAAATGTCAGTTGAATGATAACAAGACAGGGAAGTGACAGGGAGTATAGATAGCCACTTAGGGCCATTGACATCAAACCTTCCTCCCCATGCCAATTATCTTGGTGTCATCTTTGACTGGGCACTGGAATTTGACAAACAGGTCAACTCTGTGGTGAAAGGTTGCCATTTTCAGCTAAGGAACATTGCTAATCTTAAATTCATCCCCTGTCTCAACAAAATTAAGACTGTAACCTCCTCATGGCTAGATTACGGCAACTCACAGCACCTGGGTGTTGTCCAGTCCTCTTTGTCTTGCCTGCAGCGGGTGCAGAATGCTGCAGTGAGACTTCTAAATGGTAGCAGAAAGAGAGTAGAATCATCCCTGCACTGGCTACCTGTTTTTTTGTTTTCACAGCTATACCTAGGCTGGTACCTCTGTACATTTTAGAGCTTCTCTACCTTTAGGCATATCAGATCCTCATAACAATTGTTTGTAACTGTTCCACGATCAAGGCTTTGTGGTGGCAGCTCCAAAGCTTTGGAATAGCCTTCCACTTCCAATCAAAAGTTCACCCTACATTGACACTTTTAAGACAAAACTCAAGACACATATTTCCAGTGGTGTTTAGTTGCTCCTAGTGATATCAATGCTTTAGTATTTTATAATCCATTATTTTTTTATACATTATTTTTTTTAATAAATGTTGTGTTCTGTTTTTGATTTACATTTATGCAGACACCATGATATTGCCTTGTATTTTTGGTGGGTATTTTACTACTATTTACTACTGATGTCATGTTAAATAAAATGGTAAAATGAATACAGTAGAAACCTGGGAGGAACAGCAAAAATGGAAGGTATGCAACACACATATACAGTACATCCTATCCCTATACACCCCACCATACACACACGTCACAGAGGCCCTCAGATGTCTACCTGTGTCCAGCAGTGAGAGAGCTGACTCTTTGATAGTGACATCCTGGAGCGAAGGAAAGAAGTCGCAATCCCAGCAGGCCCTGACTGTAATGAGGGGGCAATGAGGTTTGAAGCTGCTCATTACCAACACCTAGAGATACCAGGCAGACAGCAGCCAAGGCAGGAAGGGACCACGTGTGGACCGCTTCATGTGGTGGAGGCACTGGAAAGAACAAATGGGGGCCAGGAATAGATATCACCTACAGGATTTCAACTGACAGAAGTTTTTTTTTCAAGATGGATTTCTTTACTCTTGCCCTGAAGCTGCTGATGGGTTTAACAAAAAACACAGAACCAGCAAATTCCTCTTCAAAAATAATTAGACTATAATGAGATGCTAAAAGCCGTGTCACCGTATCTTTAAATGTGACCATTTTCTTGAAAAAAAGATTTCACCTTCTCCTGTCTACTTGGCTTTTGTATTACAAGTATTACAAACTCACTCAAGTACTGTGTGACAAAGTTTAGCTTGTAGCCCTCAATACTTCTTGTACATGCTAAACTGCAGGCTGTATGCTGAAGAATACAAAAGGTACCTCAAGGCAGCTTCAGAGGTCACACGATTTGTTTATATAATAGTTGCATGTAACACACTCAGAGCTTCTTAGCCTGTGGATTCTGTTTCTGGCTACCTGCTGAGTTTGGAGAGACTCCCTACTGCAGTTTGGTTAAAAGCTAAAATGGTGTACGTTAGTATTAATTGTTTTGCACAGTGACTTAAATACTTAATTTGTCTCAAATTCATTATTTCTGCGTTGTTATGATACATTAGACTCAGGTGTTGGTAGATTTGGGTTTATTTACTGGGGTTCAGCAGGTAGACAAGATGGTCCACTAATTGCAAGGTTGGTGGTTCGATTCCTGACTCCTTTCCACATGTTAAAGAGTACCTGAGAAAAACATGCTTGAATGGCAGCTTGCTGCTATTAGTGTGTGAAACTACTATAATAGGCAAAGTAATACAAGCCACAATTTCATAATTTATCAGCTTTCTACAACTAACAACTTAATGTTTTCTTAATGCAGCATACACTTCTTTACTTCTACTCAATACCAACGCATTCTGTTAGCGTGGCCTGCACTGTTGTGGCCTATAGGAGCACAACGTCTAATTCTCGAGAATGTGAAAAACTCAAATGTTTGATGTATTTAGGGGTCTGGACCCTGATCCTTCTTAGCCTGGTGCAGCTCTGGGTCAATATTATAGATGCAGGAAAGCAGTGGCTCCCTCGCATGTATAAGCTCCTTACCCTATCTCTGAGGCTGAGCCTAGCCACCCTTTGGAGGAAACTCATTTTGGCCGCTTGTATCCACATTATCAATAGGTGAGGGCTGGAACGTAGATCAGATGGTAGCCTCATTTGTGAACAAGAAATACTCAGATACTTTTTCACTAGGGGCAGCAGAAAACAATGTCCTCAAAGGCACTGACTCTAATCCTGACCTCTTCCCTTGGTCCCTGTGATGTGGAAGACTTCCTGCCTAGTTCCTGTTCCAAAGACTCCACGCCCGATGGGAAGAACAAGGACTACAGACCTATGGCACTGACCTCCTACATCATGAAGGCCCTGGAAAGACTCATCCTGGAGCAGCTCCGGCCCCTGGTCCAACCATATTCGGACCCTCTACATTCTACACCTCGACACCCTCTATTTTCTACTGTTTATTATTCTATCATTCTCTCCTCCCCTCGGCTGCCCCTCAAGAAATAAAAACTACTCTATGGCAATTATGCAGATACATTTAATGCCAGCCCATAAAAGATGAAAAATGTGAAATTTTGACAATCATAACTCTCTCTCTGTGTGTGCTTCAGCAAAGCATTACCTAAACTCCATCATAATGAATTAATTCAATATGATGACCAGTTTTTTGGTTTGAAAACATGAACTGTATAATAACCTGTCACCCTCATTTTGTCTGTTTTCCTCTTCTCTCTCTGCCCCGGGTTTCTGACGAGCCCTGAGGTAATTAATACTTGTCGAACACCTCAACACACACACATTCCCTTTCCAATTACACAAACACATTAACAAATTTTTCCTTGTACCACAGGACTGACGTTGCCACATCCGCAAACCCACCAGGCTAATTGACTCTTGACAGAGAGATCACAGAGTGAAAACTTGTTAATTACCTGAGTCTGAAGTCATACTAAAGACAATACACACACACATGCATACACACAGACACTGATATTTGTATTCAGTCATATAAAGGACAGGTTGGGTGTAGCGACAGGGTGAGCTGTCTTCTTAATTATCCATAGCACTGGTACGGCTGGCTGGCGGAGAGACAGAAGCAACATGGAGTCAACTGGTTCTCTGTGAACCGACTGAAACAAAGAGAAACACAGAGAGACAGAAGGATAATTGACTGTCTTAGCTGTGCTTTCACACCAAGCAGGTGTGACTGAGTGCTGTGTGCTTTATCTGAACAATGGTTCAGATAAAGAAACCCCTCATGCACCCTTGCATGTTTGTGATATTGACAGTTCTTATCCTTATTGCTGCCCGAGCAACTTCATCTTGTCAGTTGGGGCACCTGCACAGTAGAAGTTGGAGCGGATAGTGTAATATTGTAGAAATGTGAATTTTGATGACTGATATTTTTGTCGGGTCATTTCTCATTGGCTGTTTTAGTAAGAATAGGGAGTGGGATGCAACACATATGACTCATCGCGGTCTGCTTTACCAACTGATTTACACTCAAAGTGATGTATCTGTCAGACTCATATAAAGTAGTCATCTAGTAGTAAAGTAGTATCACCAGAGAAACAATAGCACGAGTGGTTTGTTCAACCGCTTACCATGACCTATGATCCAATTCTAATTAGCTTCATCTTGCCACCATTAGAGTAGTTACTGTCCTCTCGCTGTCTTATGGAGGAGGCTGGGGTGGGGACTTGTGCCAATAATGACTGACTTTGCCTTTGGATCAGTCTATTGGATCAGACCAAGCTCATAAGTAATTTGGAGTGACCTATTTTGCCAATTAGTTCAAATCATATAGATGCTTGACACTATGGAATTATACATCACCAGCACATAGCTGATATATGTGGGAAAATAAATATGAACAGAAAGAATTAATAGTCTTGATGTACATATGGGGTCTCATTATCACACCATGACATTGTGATTAAGCATACTGTACTTGGTTCACATACCTATCTGGGGCTTTAAAAGATGACAATATTTCCATCACAAAACCTTACAAGATAGTTCCCATCTGTCTAAAATAACTTGTTGTGAAAATAGACTGCATGACTCACTGCGTGACTGTGTGCACACTGTAGAACATTAGCATGAGATGATTAATATTGTAATGAGATCAAGATTCTTTTCTCACAGCAACCAAAGATGAGAAGGGAACAAACGTCTGATTTGAAATGATCATCTGACTGAGGTTATGTTTTTATTTTCTTGTGAGAGAAGATAAGAAGCTATTTTTAAAATGTATCACTCTCACTCAAACAGACAAACCCACACATGCTCAGTCAGGAGTTTGTAATTTTGTGCCCTTCTACAGATTCAATTATGTGTCTTTTATCAGCCAATTACAGTGTATAAATTCACAGCTGTTACCATCACATGCCACATGATTGACACACACATACACACACACACAGAGAGACACACGTTCCACAACCACCTGCTGTGTATGACACACTCATACATATTCTGTCCAATTCATGCAAACAAATATTAAGTTTAAATCATGAAATGCTAAATCATGTGTTGGCTTAAGGGAAATTCCAGTTTTGTCCACCCTGGGTCTTATGATTGCAGTTTTGCCCATTACCATTATAAATAGGAAGATTGTACTCACCAATTTAATTTCTGGCAACATCTGTCACAGTGTTCAGTGTTATCATAACCAATACAAATGATATTCAAAACTTAAAAAATAAAGGTTGTGACAACATTTCAAGTTCACTCTTAGTAAAAATGCATGATGGAGACATAGTAGCTAATTACATTTATCAAACTATATTTGTACATACTGCATCTGGAAAGGACTTACATTTGTTTGTATTGTTTGTGAGAGAAAATTGACAATAAGAAAATAAACATGTGTTTAAGAATAAGGATGGCAATATTCTGTTAGGTGCTTCATTAACAGGAGGTGTAGTCATGCTAAAACAGCAACCTGATTTGGACGCAAACAAAGTGTGTGTGAGAGAGTACAAGATAAAAGGGTCAGGAGTCAAGCATCTTTGCCACAACACATCTATCCTTCCCTGTGTCAGGCTAATTACCAAATATGGCCATACTGCTCCAGCTCACTTCCTTCTCTGTCACACACACAGAAGTCAAAGTGAGCCCACACAAAGCTAGACTTGTGCAGACACACAACATGTTTGTGTACATATTCATACTGGAGACGAACATATATGCATCCGGACATGATTAGATTTCATTCACTTTCTGAGGCTAATTTGCCCCCGACCAAGAGCTTTCACACTAGGATAGTTTCCCAAGTCTGGCTCCCAGAGAGAGTGTGGGTGGCAGAGGACTGTGTGTGTGTGTGGGGGGGGGGGGTGCATGTGTATGGTGTGTGTGTGTGTGTGTGTGTGTGTGTGGCAGGCAGACGGCAGCAGCCTCTCAGGGTGCCTGTGCTTTAGCCACGGTGTTGTCAATGTGAATGGGAGTGAAAAGGAGTTTTTTCTTTGCTGCTGCAGACTTGAGTCCTCATATGAGTGCCTGGAACAAATGGATTAGCGAATAGTACAATCTGAGGCAGTGGTATGCCACCTCACTCCAGCCCCATACCAGGCTCATCTCACGGCAATTCATAGGAATCACTGCTATGAGAAAGGAGCAGTGCACTATGGTTATGTAAGGTCTTTATAAGAAAGGAAACAAATCTTGCATATTTTGATGGTAGACTGTTATATTTGAATGTTTCAATGTACATGGTTGTTATATTTGCATGGGAATAGGAAATAGCATGTGGCTATATAAGTTTAAGCTTATCATGTAAAGCAATCAATTTTGAATTATCTTGTACTTTTGTGGATGTTTGTTCAACACAATGATGAACTTCCAATGACCTATGTGAGCTACACCACATTCAAAGGCAAAATTACTGTATTAACTACTCATCAAAAGAAAGAGAAAGTAAAAATTTTCAACTGCAGTGTAGTAAATTCAAGATCAGAAAGGTGTATTCTGCATTCACTTTAAGTTCAACTGTACTGAATAAAGAGCTTGTGATGTATAACTAGGCTTCCATTTTGCCATGGGAGCTGTCCACTTACACATTTAACTTGGCCATAATTTTGGTGTCACTGAATCAAAACATGGCCAGGCCTAAATAGCCATCATCTCAATGGACTAACTGGGCACAAGTAATGTCTAAATGGCATGTGTTTGCTTGTATTCATTCTCACAAACCAAACATTAACATTTCAACTGCCAGTTGGGTCTATGTGGCAATGGCATGAATGAGCTTAAATGTGTTGTGATGCTAGCATGGACCAGCTGCCATGAACTAAACTTGATTTTCACCTGATGCAACCGAAAGCCCAAAGCCAAAGTTTTGACGTCAGAACTCTCTATTGCCATTTCTCCCTCTCCTGGCTCTTCCTCTTTTTCTCCTTAAACTGTGAGGGCAGACTAAAACGAAGATGGTGTTATAACGCTACAGCTCACACCAAGCATTAGCCTAGTCAAGCGTTACGAGCCATGGATTCAAACAACCATAAACAACAAACCGGTAAGCTACTTCTGAAGAGTGTTAACTCAACACTTGATGAGGAGAACACAATTGTAAAAGTGGCAACATCCTCAAAGTATGGAAACGAAATCTTTACCAGCTAAAACACAAGTACATATTTTTAATATTTTCAAAAAAAATTTATATGTTCTATTTCTGCTTCTTGACTTGCAGTACTTCCTTAATCTCTCTGTATATTTTCTACTTGCTATGTTTATTGTTCTGCACCAAAATACCAAAGCAAATTTCTTGTATGTGAAAATCCACTTGGCAATAAACCTAATTCCGATTCAAAAAATTTCTTTATTTAACTCTTTGTTCTCAATATAGTTCTCAAATAAGCAACATCCACAGGCAAAACAGCTGTAGTTTGTTCTACATGTTCATAACAGGAAACAAAAAAATAACGAGCCCAAGTGGAAAAATCTGCTCTCTGGCCAAACTGTCTACAGCTGTGGCATTAAGACATGATGTATCATCTATCAATGCACTGTAGGGAAATAAATGATACGTTAAGTAAATGACTGCTATTGTATGTGTCAGCATTCGACAGTCATTTTCCAGAATGAGAGGTTCTGTATCACTTTGTCCACCTTTCCACTTTGTCCCTCCTCCTTCTCCCACCCCTCCATCTCCTGTCATCTGTCCCACTGGCAGCCTGTCCTTCTCAAGGTCTGCTCCATCATTAATCATCATTCCCTCCTAAGGTCCTCTCTCAAACACGCACAAATACACACACACGCACACACACCACGTTAATCACTCACTCCTAACACCATGCCCTGAGTATCATTTTTCAGAGCTGTCTGATCTTTTATCGTTGCTCTTGTTGTGCTTGAAGCAGATTGCCCCTCAAACATTAAACGCCTTGTCATTGTCCATCATTAGGCCTTAAAGATTAAAAGAAGAATCATAAAAGAACACTTAGCACACTGGTTTATTTGTGACACAAGAACAAAAGACCAAACACTAAATGAAAACTGGACACCAAGAAATTGAGAGGCAGACTTATTTGGCCTTCTGGCCTTTAAAATAAAATATTACTTATGTAACAATGTAATGAAATGCATGTTGCATGCTGAACTATCAAAACAATTCTGAAAACATTGAGTCATTGCACAATGTTATTAAAGTTATTGGATCAAGAGATCATAATATCATCCTTATTATTGAGATAATGATATAATTAAATATCCCTTATTTGTTGTGCCACTGTGCCGTTTGGGCCACTGTGGCTACTGTAGTACATGCACTTACTTGTCTTGAGGTGAGTTTGTTTACACCCAGGCTTTTTTACTTGTCGGGGTCAGTATACAGGGACAGGGCAAGAACATCTCTCACTTTTGATATTTGGAGCTTTGTTTTATACAGTTCCCTGAAAAAACAGATATGGTAAGCTTTTTAAATTGTTGTTTTCAGTTTCAAACTCTGCCAGAATGCTAACAAGACAAAAGTGATGTTATGGGTAACCTGTGAGCAGAAGAATACAAATAACAGAAGTGCAGTGTATAAAAGCAGCAACCTCAGTCATTGTCTGAAAAACTGGATGTAGTTTTAGTCTCTATGTTGAACATCTTTACAGTAAGTAACCAGGAGAATTTTGAAGTCCTGAATAAGGGAATCCAACCTCATACTACAATACAATACAATATAATAATAGTGTCAGACAGGTGTCATTTCAGAATCTGGGATACCTTCTGATTGTGAATACATTTTGTTGGAGTACTGACATTTATTGTTTCGGTATGTGTAAGAGTGTATCTGCACACAAAATATACAAAATAAGGAGGTTGAAAAGGGAGCCCCAGATGAAGTGAGATTAGTGTAAAGTGTAGAGAGCTCTCTTGGCCGTTTTGCATGCACTTACATGCACTCAGTTGTGCAAGAATGTGCCAGGCTTTAACATTGGATTGTGAGCTACCTGCACAACAACCATCTAATTGTATTCTGCATTGCACAGAAAATGTGGTGAAAGTTGTTGATCCTTGATTTGTTGATTACCGATTGAACTTATTAAGGTTGAACCTTGCTTTTTTTGCACATATTTGTTTAAGTTTGGCACAGAATGTCATGCTACATTAGCAGCCTGCTATACTAGCAGTGTGGTAGCAGCTATACTAGCAGTGTGGTGTTAGCATTTTGGCCAAACAATGAGTTTGGCCAAAATGTAGCATGTAGTATGCAAACAAAAGCAAAATCTGCAGTATGTCAGAAATACAGATTTTGTTCTGATTCTGAGAAAATCTCCAGAATGCATCGGACCCGTCTACCTCACCTACTATTGTTTTTGTAACTTTATTCATACAGTCACCAATGACTTCAACACTACTGCGTCAGTGGTTGACAGGGAGGACTAAAAATAGAAGTACCACTTTTTTTTCTAATTGAATCGTGCAAGCAGAAACTGACATGGCTTCAGTTATTACTTTTTATTTTTATAGGATGCTATCGCAGTGGTTTGTCATAAGTTGTACCATTGTTTACTTCTACTTTTCCAAACAGGCAAAATCTGGCCTAGCATACTGCAAAATAAATCGATTTCAGTTTCATAATGCATACTACAGATGAACTGCATACTGTGTTCGTCTGTAGTATGCAGCAGGCGGTTTAACAAAATCAGCCTCTGGCTCCAAATGACTTCACCAGCGCAAGATGGCAGCTTTTGATCTGGGATATTATGGCTTAATTTCTGTGAATTGTCTATCTTTATATACAATCTATGGTACAGACAACAATCTGTGGATTACTTTGACACTGAAGAACAAATCTAAATATGATAATGATGAGGCAAGACCTGAAGATATACAAGACACCTTGTTATATTATTTCTGCAGGGTTCCACTGATTTCAGCACAATGTGGATCTGTGTGTTCTGATTTAACTGAGTTATGATGTGTTTTAAGCCAAAAGAAAAAGAAAGGTAAATATCACAGCAAAAAAATATGTTCAGAACATGATACCTGTTCATATCTGCATAATGTATTTAGCTTTTTCTCTTCTGTGAAGGTTTAATAGAACTGCATGATTGTCATCAGTTATCAGTAAAAAAATCAGCCACAGAAAATACTCCTTTGGGAAATCATAAAAGACAAAAAGAAGGCTGGATCACTTACAGGTGTAGAGCAAGAGTTAAGCCAACATGTGCCCTTGTTTAAGTATCATTAACACCCATCACTGATGAAGATACTCATCCTAACGGCATGGCTGCTGTTGGATTTGCATTGTTCATCAATATATCTGTGAGCTGAGTTTTTTTTCTTTACCTCTAATAGTTGAGTGCGTGATTGGATCTTCAGCGGATGTTAGAGGTGAATGCACACCCAAATTCAATGATGCAGTCTGATTACGGGGTCTCCAATCACCTTGGATACACCTTAACGTCAGGGGTAATGTGACTCAGTAAAGCAGAGAAAAATAAATACAGAGAGAGCTGAATCATCAGTTGTGTCACACTGTAATGAGTCTGGCAAAAGTTAGCATGGTGCAGTACAGAGGGTCCTGCAACTGTAAGGGATTCTGTATTGCACTTGGGTTTGGACAGGGAAATAGTACAAAAGTGAACACTCACACACACTCATAGACTCACCAGTTCTGATCAATGACCATGAGTACAGGAATGACAGCAGTGAATTTCTTAAAGTTTGAATGCCGGGTCACGGCAGCATTTCATCACTTCAAGGCGACTTATCAACTCTCAAGGAGTTCAGAAGTCTCTACCCCCTAAAATGACAATTTAAAAGGAAATGGCATTTCAGCTGAGCTCTTTCTTAACTGTTCAAATACTCTCTTTCATGTCTGACATTCCCTTGGGAAAGCTGAGACAAGGCTTCAGCCAGGTGATGGGCTTTGATATGCTGATATCATGTGATATGAATATCAGGTAAAGACATCCTTGACTTTTACTCCATGTGCCTGAGCCTCCCTTTCTCTTTGTCATTCCTGGTCTATGTTCATTTTCAGATGAGAACTCTGAGGTCAGAATATTGAGACAGACGGCACCGAGACCTAACATACAAATTCAATTAAATGAAAGGATACTTTCACTGAATATTGGAATATTTATATTATATTTATACTTTATATGTTATGAGTGTATACATGTTGAATTAATGTAAATGCAGGGTTGCTGGTTGGGTTGCAAACTGCTGGTTGAATTGTTTTTTTTTATTCATCAATTAAAATTCAAGTGTATTTACAATTAGAATTAAGTTCTCTGCAAGACCCACTTGGAAAACACAATGTATCTTTTACATTTCTCTTAACATCTGCCATACTAAATGTATGCATTGCTTTGCATCTGTTATATCTGTTTTAGTTTCATAGTGAACAGTTTCATGATAAAAAATGGAATTGCTATGTGTTATTTATTCAGATTTTAGTGAAATGGATAATAAATGGGCATTTTTGAGTAGGACAAAAGTAAAATTGGAACTAAGGTTGGAACTACTTAAAAAGATGCATACAAATTTTTCTTTTTATATCTTCAATGTCTCTCTGCATACAAACACAGAAGTATCCCGTATAATATAACAATAGTATACTTTTGACCATCACTTTACTATCATTTTGAGAAATCAAAATATTTTTTGCATGGTTCTAAATACTGAGATACCCATGAGTTGTAGCCTTATTGCCACAAAGAAGCCAGTCATCGGAACAAACCAGAGCTGTGGCAATTGGCAGCAAAACACTGCAAGTTATTATATTCATCCAAAAGTGACCCAGAATCTGAAAGTGAAAGGATTTAAACTGCTATTTTATCAGGTTTCTACAAAGTGTGCTCTCTGCTCCAGCTTGCTGTTAGCAGCACAATCTGAATTTATGCTTGCCGATTGGATGTTTGATACCATTTTTTTGGTCCCCACATAAAGCATTTTAGAATGTTGTTTTTAAAGGTGCTATATAAATAAAGTGTATTTAGACTTCTGTGCACAGGCTTGTAATTTTGACTTTTTTTTTAATCAAAGAACCAGTTGTTGTCTAACATAATTGACCATTCAAGCCTTTGGACTGCTTCAACTGGCAGTTACCTTACATGCCTTTCTCAATACAGAGTGCGTTAAGCTTAAACCCACATTCTTGAATTCGAGCTTGGCCAGCTAAACTCGGGTGTCCAAACCTCAGAGGAAGCGAGGACGAAGCAGGCTTAATATGCAACATGCTGACCCAGACATAACTGTCTCGACCAAATAACTCTCAACTCAACTTGACTCCTACTTCAACAATCATTTCACTTGTGCCCTTTAATGGAGCTGTGGTTACACAAGGCTGATTGATGAGCAGTTCTGGAACTTCAGACTTCAGCTAGAGCTAAAAGGAGAGGAACAGCAGGTGCTACTAACAGCCACTCACATGCATTAACACATAACTTGACATTGTAAGGACACTGGGGGTGAATGATGATCATTATCATCAGATAATAAAATATGATATGATATGTGCCGTGTGCTAAATGAGCTCAGTGAGATGTACACCATCAGAATTGACAGAAATCTAATGGCGCAGTCATAAGAGATTGTGTAACAGTTGTGTAACAGTCCGCAGCTTGAAGCTATTTTCTCTTCTACAAATATCAGACTCTTAAAACTTACCAAAAACTTACCAAAATACAGGAAGACAATAAGAAACCGAAGTCTTAGTGTTGCATGTTAAGTAATCCACATGGTGACCATACTGTAATGGTGTGTTTTTCTGGTTTCCATTAATCATCTATTATCCATATCAAATGTTTTATTTTAGAAATGAGTTCTGTTTGAAACTCAACAAAGCAACAGATTACAACTCAATGAGCAAAAGATAGCTCAGTTATATGACATTCAGTCAGTTCAGGGCTGCTTCTTAGTCACTGGAGAAATTACTTAATTATTTTTCCTGCTTCACTGAATAGCTCAACAATTGTGACTTATATTTATGGTATCTCCTGAACCATCTGAAAAAATAAAGGTTTTCATTTAAATTTACTCATATAGCAGTGACACAGGGAACCTGAGCCGATAGTTATGGCTCAAATAGAGACATGCTTTAGGCAACATTATGCAATGCCTCAATTTCATCCCAAGTTGCATTAAACGTTCTAAACTGGAACCTATGAGACAGTCCAACTCTGCTCGAGCCACTGTTTTATTTTATAATGTGTTTCTGCATTTGTCATTTGAATCCAAACTTACAGAGTCAACAATGGTTGGTTCAAAGCATTCAGCACACTGTAATACTATTATATTATTACTATAAAAAAATTGCTTATTTACTTAGGGCATTAAAACGTAACATTTAAACTTATTGAACTTTTTTTTTATGAGCCTCTAACAAACAAAATTTAGAATAAAAGTGCTGTTTTACTTGCACAGAATTGTCATCATTATAGTGAATATAAAGTTGTTTTAAATGTTGTAAATCTCTTTTTATGGAAAATATTAAGACATTTATTCGAAGATAATTTATCTTTTCCACATAAAAAAAGATTCGAAGCACTTATCTTTGAATCATTTATTCGAAGATAAATAACAAAACTGAAATCGGATTTATTATAATTTACGACAACAATACAACAATCCTCCATCCTGCCTACTAACTTCTGATCTGTCAATTGTTTCTCTTAAGCCCTGTTCACACAGGACCAGTATTACCCGTAATGTAAATTTCAGTATGCTTGCCAAGGCTTTTAACCAGAAGTTAGCATGTTATTTATCTTCTAATCATTTATTTGAAGATAAATGACAAAACTGAAATTGCATTTATTATAATTTATGACAACAATACAACATAACACTTTTCAACCAGATATCACAACTCAAAAGACAATTAAAGGATTAAACACATTGCATTATATCTGTAATCCATTTGCACTAACAACTACATAGGAAGACACAAACAGCGTAACAGGTGATTTTCTGTTGCAATCCCTACACACTGAACAATTCTCTTTGAAGCCATGATGTCATCATGTCATGTCAGTGTGTGCTATGTTCTACTGTGAAAGAGTGCCATGCAGTGGCTGTGTTGGATAGGATGTGGCCTACTTTCTGTTTGGAGAAGACAGAGAACTAAGTATTTCTAGCCAGATCCCATGTGACAGGCTGACATGACAACGAGCCCAGCTCTGCTGCAGGGGATGCATTTCCTCTCACGTCGCTTGTCGGTCTCTTTTTTCTCCCACTCTTCTCCCTATCTCTCATTCTCATTTTTCACCACCTACTTTGAGTCTCCTTCAACCTGTCTCCATCATGTGCATCCATAGTGGAGTTTTCAGATGGTGTAACACACTTCCTGTTGGACATATAAGAGGAACCTAATTCTTGTAAGGAGCGGCAATCTGGGATGTTTCACAGCACGATTGATACTTAAAGTTCCCCTCCAGTCAAATATCTTGTTCCTACCACTGAATGTTTAAACTTCGATGATGAATGCAGACTTTGACACGAGAGGGATGTTTTCACGTTCATCTGAACCCTGAGGCTGCCAGTGCAGATACACTGAGAATGGATCTTCAGTGAAGTAGGAAACACCTTGTGTCCAGTGGATTAACTTAAAACATTAACACATTTTTCATATTTATAGTGTGTTTATGAATTAGAAGCAGTAGATGCCATTTTAAGGATTTTAATGGTTTTTTTATGTGGAAAAAAACATATCAGACACACATCAGCTCTGATATCCCCATCCTCCATCCTGCCTACTAACTTCTGATCAGTGTTTCTCTAAAGCCCAGGACCAGTATTACCCATAATGTAAATTTCAGTATGCTTGCCAAGGCTTTTAACCAGAAGTTAGCATGTCTCAACCTCTTGGGACTGAGCGGAGAGCGAGGTGCTGCATCTATAAGAGATGGGATTGGAGGTAACACAAATACACAGCTTTTGTGTTGTAGGTGCAACTAAGACTTCACATTCCTTAGCTGGACACAGGGATCTGAACACATCATTGTATATCTAGGTAGACTGCAGATGGTGTATGTTTGAGAGCATTCATTAAGAGGACTTTTTATTTCTTATGATTCCCCAAGCATGTTATTGTTCCCCCCCGTACTCCTTCCACTCTTTACCTCCACCTTTTGCTCAATTTCTTCTACTTAGATGACAGCCCCTGTGTTGCTGAGTGCAGCGCCTGTCCATCTTCAGCATTCTACCTTTTGACATTAACATATTGCTACTGTTGGAGAAAAGCCTTGAGGCTCTGAGAAAGTGTCAACTTTTCAGCGACGAGGAGAAGCTTTCCTTGTTCGAACTGTGGATTTTAGACATTGTACAATGACCTGAGTGGCTGAGTTGGGAATATTACACTTGAGGCATGTAACACGCCTTGTCAGTGTTCAGGGAGAAATGGATAAATAAGGGGGAAAAAATAAGATTACAAAAAAAATATATGAGTGCAAAGGCTGTTTCCACACAGCAATATAAGTTTTTACCCCCAGTGGGCTCTGACAACTGTTTTTGATTACTGGATTCACAATAATGAACATATGGACACAAATGCATAAAACATGATGCCACTTTCGATTAAAAAAATTGGAAAAGAGGCCATGATGCACAGCATTAATGTGCATCATGCACATTAATCATGCACCCTGGTAATCTGACGTCTCCCCCACAAACACATAGAATACCAAGTTGTAACTGACCATTCTGGTGTGTGTTAAGGTGTGTGAGGCTCTTTTGTAGCAGCCTGGTGTTGTTTGCATGTGATTTAATCAAAGTGAACACAGTGAAACGCCCACTGCACTCCGGGGAAGGCACTTCTCAAATCAGAGGCTGCAGATTTATCAACATACAGTGTAAGTCCTGCTGCCTTTAGATGACTGCAGTGAACTGAAGTAGAAGCCTTTCATGCAGTATAATGTAGCTGTGGAAACAAGCACTGTAAGAATTATATTATTAATTATTATTAATATATATTTATTAATATATTGATTAATGCAGACTACTTTTCCAATGCCCAACTAGAGCTCTTTCATTTATTTACCACTGCCTCATTGTTCATCTCTTGTTCATGGTTGTTAGTTTATTCAGTCTCCACACCCACCTCTTCATCTTTCCCCTCTCTCTCAGAGTTAACATGTTTACTGATGGTCTCCTAATACACCATCTCCTTCAGTCCACCCCTCTGGACACACACACACACACACACACACACACACACAACTACACGTAATCCATCACCATGGCTTCTACCTGTTAGCACGGACACACACAGTGTACAGTGACACTCAGTCCTAGGTGTTGCATTTTCATCTGCGTGGGCTCCTACAACACACACACATACAAACACACTCTCTCTTACACACACACACACACACACACACACACAGTAGCTTAATGGTTATATGGGCCTTGTATTAAAAAAAACAGCACAGTCAAAGAGGAACATAAGAGGACACTGCACACAGCCAATTTGCACAGCTGCCAATACGCTTAATGAAAGAAGTGATGAGTTATTGACAGCTGCTGAGTATCTGAAGCTGCTGAGGTTTGTGTTGCAGTCAATGCGCTGACACACACACACACACACACACAGCTACATCCACGCTTTGAAGTTTCAGTAACGCACACTGTGCATTTGTATGCCGTGTATGTTTCAGCATCGTCGTGTGCTATACAATGACACATTTGAGTGGCAGTAGGTTTAATGGTCCAATTAGAGCCACTGACTCAATGCACTGGTGATGCTAATTACTGGATTTACAATAATGAGCATATGTACACATTTGCAAGCCCCCCCAAACACGCACACACAAATCTGACTGATGCTGCTGCTGGGGAAAACGGGCTACGAAGGATTTATGGTTTAGATTGTGATGACTTCACACACACACACTCACACATATAAAAATTAACAAACATATCCACCCCTGTGATCCTCTACCCTCTTCCCTCTCCTCCTTCAACCTTCTCCTCCCTCTCCTCCTCCCCTCGTTTGGTGTGAAATTAAACATTAAAGCCCAGCAGCACATGAGTCAAGGTGCTTAATGATGTCGACTTCCTAATACATTTCTCTGGAGAAATAGATAAAGACAGGTTGAGAGAGGGAGAAAGAAAGAGGAAGCAACGTGTATTATAATATACAGAGGCTGAGCAAAATGATTGAAAGCTAGAACAAGACAGGACCCGCAGCGAGTCAGCTTGTACTCTGGAAGATCTAGTAGTGGTCATCTGACTACGTGCAAATAATCCTGCATCCACAACCATGGCCTCAGCCATAAACTCGACCATCTACGACCTATTGCTTTTTAAGGACCATCCATTTAGTTGTAGGACTGGCCAAATTGTCAAAACTGAGGTTGATATATCTTGGCTTTGGCTTCTCCAAAAACCCTCAACCCTAATCCATTATGCAATTTGATGGCACCATTTATTACCATCCCTAGTGTCCCGTCCCAGTCTCAGAAGAATCACTCCTGTCCCATCCCATTCCAACCAACCAGCAACCAGCCACCAGAGCAGACAGGAGAAAATAAAAAAAAAAGAATAAAAGAGACAACAGAATGACATTGTGTTCAAAGTAAAGAATATAGTGTTTATTAACATTAGAACTGCATATTTTAGTTATATATAAAAACAAAACTATTGTCCTTTCTGTCCCGCCTGCTCTTGTTGTTTTGTCCTGTCCTGTCCTGTCCCAGTCATGTAATGAATAGTGAAATTGACTCCCATCCCACAGGAATCCCGTGACCCACAGGATTCCTGGAAAGATGTTAGCCTCTTCTCAACACCCTAGTTTGTAATGCTGTTTACAAGATTAAGAGTTTACGCCATGTTATCGGCTCTGTGAGAGAGTGCTTAGGCATAGCGGTACTTTGAGATAAATGCTAACATCAGTATGGTAACATTTAACCATCATAGTTTAATGTGTTAGCAAGCTTACCTTTGCTAATTAGCACAAACTTAAATAGCACATCTCTGATGGGAATGTCATTTGTTTTGCAGGTTTTTGGTCACAAATCAAAGTACTGGGCAGATACAATTTTTGACTTGATGGTGGCGCTAGATGGAAATTTCTAAATCAGCAACAATAGCTGAATATAAAATAACTGTCTTTTGAAAGTATGACTTTGCTGCCTTAAGTGCTTCTTAAAATTACATTTTAAATTTGATCACATTAATTTCATTGCTTTGTGCATTTGTATTTTGTGCCAGTTGAGGCTGTCTTATCAAGTTTTCACTAAGCCTAAAATTACAAAGCAGAACATTAACTGACATCACGTGAAAGACAATGCTACAATCACATAAAGCATCTATGAAGCAGTATATTTGTTAATAAATTAAACAGTTGAGCCCCTTAGAACAATCAACTGATTTAGCTAAAATTGATATTTTTAGCAGAGTACAAGATCTAGAATACAAACACATATTTCTAAAATGAATTTAATAGACAGACATAGGTCACCCATTACTGATATACTGTGCTGTGAATTACCCTACAGGCAGTAAACCAGTGCCGCTGTTTGGTGTTCTCATTTGTCCAACAGGTCATTGCAGTTGCTGGAAGTAGGAGATCAAATGAGCAGTGACAAAAATAAGCAGCAGCGAGGTAGCTTGTTGTGGCGATAATGTTAGCTCGGCCTCATTTGCTGATGTTCATTTTTGTCTGGCCAGCCCGGAAGGGAGATCAGGGAGTTCCCGTAATACCCCTGCACTGGTTCCATTACCAATGTGTAACTCACAGCAATTTATGTCAAAAATGTGAACTAACCCTTCGGTCAAGTTGCCTATGGTGTGGGAGAGAAATGGATAACCAGCAGCCTTGCTCTCATTTCTTATGAAGAAGCTTTGATAATAATGAAAATGAGCTGTACAGAATATTACTGGAGCAAAACTAGATTAGAGTACATGTTTAAATAAAACAGACTTGACAAAAATTATGCTTGTGTGACTGTAACACTAATTGAATAAATGATTTGAGGTTTTCTTTCTTTATTATATATTTTTACTGCCCATCATTAAGGGCCGGTGGGCATATTTTTTATTCATTGTATACAATCATCATCTTAGTAAGTCTATTTTCTATTTACAAAGTTGTCTCATGTTGTGCAGTGATGCAATATAAGTGCAATAGGCTACTCTGAACCACTCACTGTTGGGGATTCTATCAGAACATTTCAGCACTATCAATGGAAAACTAACTTTTATGCATAATATACTGTTTAATAAGGCTGCCATCATCCAGATGCTTTCTACAGTCACAACAGCATGTTTATTTCATCACTGTTTCACATCACATCACATTTCTAGCTTTTATCTGATTATAATGGTCAGATCACATTCTGGATTCAAGACAAGAGTTAGAACCAGGATTAGAACGATTTTAGTCTACTGAACTGACCTCCACACACAATACAGTGAATTTTGTTAGCAGTCTGTCTACATATGATGCTTGATTTTAATAATTTTACTTTAGGCAGTTTTGACATTCTCCTAAAATACAGTCAGGGATTAATATTCTTTGTTGGTAATGAACCACATCTTCAAAGTTGATGTGTTGGAAGAAGGAAAAATGGGCAAGCGTAAGCATGTGAGGATCTTTGACAAGGACCAAATTGTGATGGCTAGACAACTGGTTCAGAGCACCTATAATACTGCATGCCTTGGTTCCCGGTCTGCAGTGGTCAGTACCGACCAAAAGTGGTCCAAGGAAGGAAAACTGACAAACTGGTGATGGTGACTCCCCACATGCATCAATCACAATCAATTGGCCCATGTGGTCTGATCCAACAGAAGAGCTAATGTTGCTGAATTTGCTGATAAAATGAATGCTGGTTCTGATAGAAAGGTGTCAGAACACAATGTGCATCACAGTTTGTTGTGTACGGAGCTGCAAAGCCGCAGACCGGTCAGGGTGACCATGCTGACCCCTGTCCACTGTCGAAAGCACTTACAATGGGCACATCTCTCTCCTCTCCATTTTTACACACCCATATCCCATTAATGCTCGTCACAAATTCACCTTCTTCCCCTAGCTGTGCTTCTCTCGTCCCCCTCTCTCTCTCTCTCCCAAAGATTTCTGCAGGTATTTCTGCC
>JAVQJD010076468.1:0-13420 GCA_036023655.1 Nannoperca australis
AAGATCACAATAATCTTCCAATTTAGAACTACAATTTAAAAAAAGAACTAACACAAATAAAATACACTTCAATTAAATACTTTAATTATTATAATTTATTTTCCCAAGCCACGCGGAGCAGCAGAATACAGGATGAAAGAGCCGCATGCGGCTCCGGAGCCGCGGGTTGCCGACCCCTGACTTAGAGGGTACAGATTAAACTTGATTTACAAAAAATATAAAATCTTCAGGTCAAAGGCTGATTTGACTTTTAGAGTTTAGGTTTTTGTCGTAATATTTTGAATCTGATAAGCAACACAATCTATAATTGTAAAAGCAATAACTAATATTGAGGTTAAGATACCACTACAATCTTAATAATTAAATTGAAACATTTTACTTCTGCAAACTAAACATCTGGGAACCAAGGATACTTCCTCCGCTTGTATTTTATGAAGGTTAGTCACTTAGATCATGTGACTGACGGAACGTAACCTGATTGGACAGAGATTTGATTGATCCTTGGCATCCTTGTGTTCAGGTTTGAATGTTTTTTGTCTTGAATTTTCACCCATCCAATTTAAGCAACCTGATTTTTATATTTGATCTAAATTCTTGGTCCGTAGAAATTACAACTTAAATTTAGTTTTGTTTTACTGGAATTTGGACCACATAAATTCAAATAGACACTTTTCAAAGAAAAATATATCTTGCTATAAATGTAGAGGTGTTTAAATGACAACATTAAGTATTCCCATAGTGATCAAAAAGTGAATTATTCAGCAAATTATTCATTTGTTTATGGCCTACCTGGGTATGTGTGCATTTGCCAGGTGGAGCTTCAGCGTGGACAGGGGTCGTCCATTGGGACAGTGAGGCTTTCTGGGACATGCGGTCTCTTGTGACGCGATACTCTGACTGCTGCCTTCCTTCCCTGCCTGCGTTCCGTCTCTGTCTTTCTCCCTCTCCTTCGCTCCCTCTTTCTCCTTCGCCCGCCCCTTGTGTTCAGCAAGGAGGACGTTAAAATGTTTCCTTCGCCCGGGGACGGCCCGGCGGTGGGTTAAAGAGTGAGTCTGTAGCAGCCAAAAAACACAGGGGGCGGGGGGTTCGTAGCAATTTCATACTTGTGTAACGAGATATTAGGTTATTTCCAGAGAGACTTTGTTAATGAAAGTATTGATCTGTGGAGAATTCAAAGTGGAGCTCAAACACACCTCAGCAGGGCTGATTGTAGCACTCACAGGGGCTCAAATTTTGGCTCTCTGGTTTTAGGAAAGTTTCCATAATCACTGCACCATGCTGCTGCTCGCGTCACACCACACTAACATGGGTAAATATTGCCAGAGCATGGTGGGCTTGTCTACCCTTCCAACTGCTTTGCTTTGGGAAGGTAACCAGACATCAAACATTTGGTTTTCCAATAGTTCTCTAAAAAATGTGTGTGTGTGTGTGTGTGTGTGTGTGTGTGGCTGGTAAGTGCTGGTTGGAACAGGTAGTATTGCCTGTGGAAAGAAACATGTCCTGTTCTCACTCAAAGGTCAGAGTGAGGGGGTTGGGGTCTCTACAAATGATTTAAGGCCTGGAAGGTGCCTCTTCAGTAACATAACAATGTAGGTCATTGTCACCCATTTAAAAAGGGGCCCTTTTTAGTATTACTCGTTTTCTGTGGCTCTGAAGGAACCCTCTAGGGTCTTGGGCTTGTAGATGCTTTTGGGTGCCGGTCCCTCTCTTGAAATTGTGGTTCTCATTGGAACTGCCACTATAAATGTAGACGTCAACAATGTGTTTTGTGAAAAAAAAAAAAAGATGTATACATGATTATTCTCACCAGCCACTCTGAATAAAATCAACACGCTAAGATATCCATCTTTAATTACTTAACCGTTTAAAGTGATTAGTAAAGCTTGCTAGAAGTAATTAAAGGGCAGTAAAATAAGAGTTTTACTACTAAAAAGATGTTGTAGCCTCATCCACACATCTATAATTACCTCATCAGGGGAAGTGTAGGCCCTATAATGATTCAGCACTGCACACCCACATTAACTGAGAAATGGGAAGTGCAGACGTTTCACAGAGGCAGACAGGGCGGCGGACAGGGTCATAGCTGTGGTTGGAGTCCTACAGTAGTGATCATAGTGCACCCTTCAATATGCTTACTCTCACAAACAAACACAGCTGGTTTGCTGGTCCGACCGTCTTTAGACAGGAAGAAGGGTCCGAAACGATCATTGTCTCCACAGAGATTACACAGAGGTGTAGAGAGCGTCTGTGTGCGCGTCCGAGTTACCTTGCAGGTGAGAGACCGTGTGCAGGGTCGTTTAGTCTCCGGGTCCTGGACTCCACAGTGCTTGTTAGGATCAAACACTCTTCCTGTAACACATGTAAACACACACACACACACAAGAATCATTTCTTCCTTCTCTTCTTCCAAGTATCAAATCACATTTGCTGGGAGTGGGAGTCCTACAACCACGAGACGGCACACACTGACATTTGTCTATTCCTTTGTTCATTCAATCATTCAGTTGTGGTCCACGGATCGGGTAGTCTAATAATACAGTGTGACATTATTAGCAGTGCTTCTAGTTCCAAACAGATAAACTGTACACATCCAGCGTGCGGTGACAAATCGTTCTTGACAGGCCGTACTGGCAGTCTGACAAGAGTCAACCGTGACTGACAGCCCAGGAAACCCTCTCCTGCCGTAATGAGCAGAATCTGATGGGAAAATGTACTTTGATGATGAAACTGTCAGTTTGCAGCCAAAGTCTCTGATGTTTACTGTAAAGAGCTCTTCATACGGCAAAATATGAAGAAACAGATTAAGACTAATATGGAACATTCTTGAGAATTTTCTCAAATCGGCTTCTTACTAGTAGTAGTTACTAGTATGAGGTCCTACAAGAACACACTATTTTCTGCCATGATGACACAGATTAAAAGAAAATCCTCAGTTTAATCACATTATATCAAACAATTACCCCCTCTGTTGCAAAACTGTGCACTGTGGTGTGTACGGTAGGTCTAAGTTGATCCAGGAGGTTGCTCTTCCAAATCTAATCTGTTTACAAGTGACTGTTTGTGCATCATTCACCTTTATTTTCTCTTTCAAATAAGAGTTTTAAATAATATTAAACCAGACCAGATTGTTACCGTTTGCTTGCCATAACAGTCTGTAATGGTTGTAAAGCTGCATCTTGTGTACAGAAGTCCTTTCAATTCAGCAATGAAGCTGGTGAACAAATTGTTAGAACTGTTATCAGGAATGTACTTGTTACTACAACTTGCAGTTATTTTTTACATCCTGGGTTAAATTGTTGGATGTTGAAACTTAAATAGTAGAGGCCTTTCAAACCAAATTTTTGTGAATGTTCTGTGCCGATTCAAACAGCAAAAAGCATTGCAGAGAAACACAGAGACCTTTGTTATCCCACACAAACTAGCTGGTCAACAACAACCTCCAGTCAGCATGTTATCCTAAACAGTGTGCACTGTCAGAGGGCTGTAATCTAGCGCTGGCCTTTCCTATAATCCCTGTAATCTTTTTGTGTTTGCAGTATGAGACAGCTCCGATGGACACGGGTGGACAGGCCAACGGACGCAAATGGACAACAGCAACAAACATGCACTTAAACGTCAACAAACTTACATGCTCACTCACAAGTTCACACAAACTAAAAAAAGGATGTTGAGAAAGACAGTGAGAGAGAGAGATGGGTAGCGTTAACACATACTAAAAGGAAGACACTGATGGGAAAGGGAAACCAAATAACAGAGAAAGCAGAACATGATGAGTGAGAAACAAGATGGTGATGAACAAGAGAGAACAAGCCAACAGAAATGAGGAGATGGTAGTGGGTGAAAGAAAAGAAAAAAAGAAAAAAGAAAACGAGGCCAGAGTAGGAGTGTGTGAGAGAGAAACGAGGAGGTCGAGGCAGGAGGTGGAGAGCGAGAGGATGAAAAAAAAATATAGACACACAGGAGGTGGGGGAAATCTCTCAAGAAGACAAGCAGCTTTCTGGCAGCGGGAGCTCGTAAATTTGAGGGTGTAAATCAGAGGGCTTGGTGCACAGTGAGGCACAGCACAAATGAAGAAAAAGAAGAGAGAAATGAGAGGAAAGAGGAGATGCTGCATAGAGAGACATGACACCAACAAACAGACCCTGAAACATCCATCACAAACCCTTTTTTACTTTATCACTATGCATGTTTTTACCTCTCTTACTCCAGGAAGACCACTGGGCTAACTTAATGAATGTTAATTTAAAAGAAAGAAGTTTGGAAGAAAGAAAACAGTGGTTGATGGGAGGAGAGAACAAGGGAATAAAAGAGACAGAAAGACATTAAAAACTATGGGAGGTGTTTCTCCTGTCTGCAACATTCAGGCTGGAAGCTCTCCAAAGGATAAGGGGATAAGAAACAGTGAGTGTGTGAGCTTGTGAGGGCATATGCATGTTTGTTTATGTAGAAATTCTCATGTAAAGCTTTAGATTTAAAGAGCAAAGCCAGAAATATTTAACTCTTCCAGAACAGGAGGCGGTTTTCTGATCACAAAGCAGCCATGAAAATGCAAGCGGGAAAAGGATTCAATTATTCAATGTTCGCCACTTCTTCAATGACATTTAGATTCCAACGGTGTCCATTAGTCAGGAGGATGGGGAAGTGGGTGCACTGTCAAGTTCTGTAGATTAAAATCAGTGTCACTGTGAAATATGAAGTTGCTAGAAAGCAAACATGCACGCGCAAGGACTTCCCCTGGATCAATACAGAAAAAGCAACCTCTTAGGACTGACCTGAGAGTCTTTTCTGCGACCTGGAGGAAGTCTTTGTTCCGTTTTGCTGCTTCTTCTCCAACGGCGATGACAACAATGGTGGCAGAGCGCCCGATCGGTGAGAGGGGGAAGGTGACGGGGAGGGTTTCCGGTCCAGCGGGGAAGGAGAAGGTGTAGGCGACGGCCGCCTGTCCAGAGAGGATGGAGACGTGGTGGAGCGCAGCGTGGACGGCCCGTTGTTGCCTCGACCGTTTGTGAGCTTCTCGCTGGACCGCTGGGAGGCTGGGGGAGTGAGAGACGAAGGTTTGAGGGACGAGGGGGAGGGGGAGGAAGAGGTGAGGCGCACGTGTGACGACGAGTCGGCTCGGTTGAGGCACGGCATCTTCTCCAGGCTTACGACTGGAAGGGATACACTGCAGAGGGGAAGAACGTAGTGAGAACTCTGTATAATGGAATGCTTTGGGAGCAGCATGCAGCATTTACAAAACTCCGACAGCTCAAAAAAAAAGTCCTACCATGTCTTGTTCCGTGCTCCCTTTGGTGGGTAGACGGCAAGCGGCGCCTTGCTGAATCGGGAGTGAGGGTAATCTTTAGGGACCCTGAAGGCCAGCGTGTCCCCAGGACTGGGAGCAACAGCGGGGGCCACTGCAGGTGCTTTGGGCTTCATGGGAACCAGGGGGCTCCTGGAGGAGACGGGGGACACGTGGCGCTTCTCTGAAACGGGACAAGACGGGGGCAGAGACAAAGATCTTATGTCTACACCAAAACAAACTCCTATTCTACTAAAAATCATGCATTGCTACTAGGTACTTTGGGGATTTGGGTACTTTTCCGAATCTAATTAGCACCAGAGTCTACGTGTAATGTAGTGAAGTATTTACACCAACTGATTTTTACCCTGCTTAGGTGCCAGATGGCTGTGTTGTAACACAGGAGAGAGAGTTCTGTGCCAGAACCTTTCCACAAAAAGAATGTATTTACAAATCACTCAAGTGTACTTTTCTCTAATTAGCAACTTGCCAGACACCGTCTGAAGTGTCCTTGTGCGAGACACTCCGCCAATCTGTTATCATGTGAAGTTCAAACAAGGGCGGCAATTGGAAATTGTTCTGACCCAGAACTGATCCAAATACACGAGTGAAAGGATGCTGAGACACAGAAAGAAACGTAGAAGGGGGGGAAAAAAGGAGGAGAGGAGCTCACACTTACGGTTTTTGCTATGCATGTCTTTGTGAGAGAAGGGTGGGAAGGGAATGGGGGGTGGGTGTGTGGTCCAGACTGTCTGTCTCTTTTTGTCTGTCTCACAGGGAAACTACACCCCGGCTACCTAGATGAAAACAGAGGGGTGAACATGTCATAAAAACAGAGAAGGGAGGTCTGGGAAAACACACTGCACACAAAGTAAAACAAACTTCTAAACAATGCAGTGAACAGTATTTAAAATGATATGCAACGTTTCGCTCTAAAATTTGTTGTAATGTCGTGTTATGTTCACGAGTTCTTCTAATCAACCAGCTGCTTCTGGAGGTAAACAACCACCACCTGCGAGATCTAGCAAGATTTAGCTGATAGATAAGTTGGTAAAAAAAGCAGCTGTTATATTTGGGATGAGACCGGCCCTGGTGGTTAGCTGAATTTCCTGCCTGCTGATAAGATGCGACTCTGAAACTCGAGAGAGCAGTGCAATTATGAAAGATGCCTAAAGACAGCCGCTCGGGTAGAACATATAGACTGCTAAATGTCAAAAGTCAGTCCTAACACCGATGCTTTACTTTGATAACAGGCTGTGAGTAGCTATTTGTTAGTCAGCACACAATACTGTCATTAATATTCACAATGGAAACATGAACACAAACGTTGCTGCAAATGAAGAATGTACATCCATGCAATCACCAACAAGCAAAACTACACTACAAGTATGCAACTGCACTATACAGAGCTGTGCACTGTGCATAGCCGAGAGATACGTACAGCAAGACGCCACACCCTAAAATATGACAGCACATGATTAGAGATGGGAGACCATGAAGCAGCCAGCCAATGTCTTCCCTACGACACGCCCCTGTAGAGGTGGGCTGACGAGGCAATGCTCCTGGTCCCACACAGGCAGCACGACCCACACCATTGTAACCTGCTGAATGTCGCACCACACTGCTAAGAGCCTTCCGCTGAGCTGTCAGAGGAGCAGCCTCGGACACTGGCAGACAAAGATTTCCCAAAAAACCTGTTGTGCAAGTATCAAATCAGCTGAGTGCACGTATGGGATATAGAAAACAGGTTCCCAAGTAAACAACTGTGAAACTGAAGGCAACTCTCCATCCCAGAACTGTCGTCGCACCCCCCCATTCAAATTGACCAGCTAGAAGATTGACTGGTGTGAAACAAACTCCTGACTCCTCACGCTGATGTCATGCTTCACTCAGTAAGCACCATAAGGGATTTTGTGTGTGTGTGTGTGTGTGTAAAATCTAAGTGTGTCACATTGTTGTACAACCCGGTTAATAAGTGTAGTAGTAGTAGTCTAACAGCAGCACGCTGGAACAAAAGGGCGAAGCAGACAGACGGACCGGCTTTGTGTGTTTGCTCAGAGTGCATGAGTACACATCAAAGTGTTCTGCAGGTGATTGAGGGACAGAGTGTGTGTGTGTGCGCAAAGTGCGTCTGTGTGCATCGAAGAGATTAGCTACTGCATGCAGAAGGATAACAGGTGTGTGTGTGTGTGTGTGTATGATACCACATTGAGAACGCACGTGCTGTGAGTGTATCTGTGTTTTTGTCCAAGGTATAGACGGTAAGGAGATTGCATGTGTGCAGTATTTATATATGAGAACACTTTGTGAGAACATAATTTGCACAAGTGAGAATATATGTGTGCTTGTGTGTGTGTGTGTGTGTGTGCGTGTGCTCGTGTGTGTGTGTGTGTGTGTGTGCGGCAGGTGTGTAAATAGGCCAGTGGAAGCAGAGGCAGCTGTATTCAGAGTAGCAGGATCAAAGTCCAGAGCCACATTTGCAGGTATGCAGCTACTTATTATTTCACACAGTTTCACACACATTTTTAGTCAACTCAACTGTACGGTTCACCGAAAGCTCTACTGTACTCAACTGTGTATGTGTGTAGTTTCTCTGCAGGTATCTGTGTACAGGGTTGGGTTTTTATTTCCTGATTATAGCATATTATTTTCATTCTTCCAGGCAGAAATAAGGTAAATAATAAATCTGAAGAAATATGATATCAGATGTGCTCTTGTGGTTATTTGGCCAAGCAGAATACACTCCGTATTTGTGACTCGACCTGCTATTCAAGCTCTGTTGCATGCCTTGTTTCCTTTGGATTCCTGTTCATTTTTCTAATTAATACGAAAGACAATTTCTTTTTTTTAATGCTGTTCCAAGATAAAAAAAAATTACAATTTGAGAAAAAAGAAAATTCAGCAAAATGTTAAATATAAACAGCATCATTATGGGCAGCTTAAGTTGTTGGCTAACTCTTTACAGTTAGTACACCTGTAAGTACAGTAAGACATAATGAAGGATGAGCAACTAATTTCCCCCCCAAAACAGACCAGTATGTTTTGTAACAGAGCTTGTCCTGTGAGTAAGGAGCTAACCGTACTGATTAACAATGGACGGCTGCCCAGCCAAGGTCACTAAGCCACTCGACCACAAGGGCAGCCTCACTACTACGCCCTCCTGCCTGCCTGTCGTTATGGCAATGCTGAGAGCCCAAGCTGGTTGCCCATTGGCTGCACACATCCTGTGGGTGGGGCCGTTGTGCGATGAGGAAGCAGAGGCTCCTGGAGCTCAGCTGGGTTTGTTTACATTGAGAGAGGAGAATGGGTGAGAGAGTGAGGGAGAAATAGATATGACTTTTTTTTTTTTAAAGCATCTATTTTGAAGATTCTTAGTCATTCAGGTAATCTAGAAGTACTGAGTCAAAGGCAACTAGGCTTGCCGTTTCAAAACAGCAAGTTATATTGGAAAATATGTATACTGAATGCATTGGCCTTCTGGTAGTATAAGCCAAGACTGCTCACACTTGTGGGTTGTCACAATTCAATTCAAATTATATTTATTTAAATGGCACAAAATCACAACAGAAGGTTTCTCAGGGCACTTTTCATATAGAGCAGGTCTGGATTGTACTCTTCAAATAGTAGCAATGCAACACGCTTATGGCAAGCAAGTCTTCAAGATGAACAGCAGTCAGAAAAAGCGACTGCGAGAGCAAGCGATGGAGAGATTTGTCGCTGTAACAGAGCTCAAAGAAATGCGTCGCGACATCTTCAATACAATCTGGAGGTGACTGAAGTTCAGCTAGATCAGACAGTAAGCACGGGGGGGTGCCATTGCTCTCTTGCATAGATACTATGATGCATTGAGAGAGAAATTAGAGAAAGAAACTAATAAATGATCTTAGAAGTGTCAAACAGAAGTGGGAACTTTCTTGTATATGGGAGTGCACGCGTTTTCAGATATTCTTGTGGACTTAAGTACAGCCTCCTGAATTATTTAATGGCGTCTGTGTGGGATCTTTTGTGAAGCCATATGAATAATACCAATTAGGTCTGTTTTGTTCTCTAACCCTAGCGCAGTAACCAGGCCTTCAACTATTATATGTATGTATTTTTTCCTCTGTATGTATTTAAAATGAGATGAGGTAAAAACTATTTTGATTCCTTTGATTTTCTAAACACCGTACTAACTTCAGCGCAAAGAAAAAAAACAACAAAGAAACCACCTCTGATGTACAGTAGCAGCTGCCATTTTAATTGGCCCAGGTCTCAGCTAATGATTCCCACACAGCCAAGCCACAATAACAATAACACAACAGTGGAAGGAGCAACAGCACCAGTAAACGAAATTGAGCAGAGCTTCTGTGGTTAAGGGCAAAACAGACAAACATCGTGTGAAATGAACAACTTACACCGCAGCCCAGGCCCGGACACACACTTTTGCACAACAACAAACTCAGACGCGGAAAGAGCAAGCAGACCGAACACTTGTTAAGTTAGGGGTGAACCGAAACTGAAAGGAAATGTGTTTTTTTTTTGGACCTGCCTCAGAGCTCAATTAATCCGCCACTACAGAGAAAAGTTGGAAGGCGAGTAGAGAGAGAAGACAGACACTCCTACCAACATCAACAACACAACCCCTTTCATTGTGCACTCGACTTACTCACACGCAGCAGGCCACCAGCAGGGGAGACAGACTGAAAGAGTGGGGAGAATAAATCGTAGCAGATGAGAGAATTGGAAAGACAACATTGAAATATCTGCAAAGATCAGTTGTGACTTGAATACTAATGAATAATGATAATTATCATGGTGTTCAGGGCTCAAATGCACCAACATATGAAGAGCTCATTAAAATAAACCCATACCATTTATCATACTAGCCCTTAGAAATATGAAAGGAAGTTTCAATCATTTTCACAAATTGCTTGAAAGAGTGGTGGAATCAGATCTACTCTGGGACAATGTCTTTACAAAATCCTGGTCTGTCCATAATAAGCTTTGAGGTTCACTTGCAAGCAAGTATATACACATGCTTGCTGAATTCTGAGGAGACAATGAACAAATCCACAAAATGGAGCAAGACTCTGACGTATGAAAAACAGTACATCTTAACCTTTTCGAACACAAGACGTGGTGTACATTATACATCTATCCAGCATTGGTTAATGCTACCTTAGGATGTGAGACCACGCTCTCTCTTCACACACAGCAAAGCTTGAGCAGCAAACTGGGCGTGTGTAACTTGGAGCCACTGACCCCTGAGGCAGCCAACCGCCTTCCCTCCTTACTGTGTGTGTGTGTGTGTGTGTGTGCGCATGCATGCATTTCTGCATGGCCTCAGTGCTCATTCGATGCACAGGTCAAGCCTGAAAGCAGATCCCGTGATGGATACACACACAAAGCCAAACACAAGGCCACTGCAATAAATAGAAATGCATCTCAGGGCCACACGGTTTAAAGTAGAATCCCCAGTAGGGAACAATGGCGCTGTACTTGCGAGGACATTACAGTGACATGATGGGAATGAGCAACAATTGGAGGAAATGCATAAAACATCATAGGAATATCTTGACAGGGCCAGTTCCTAGAGGCAATCCACTCAGCAGAGGTCAGGAAGACCATTTTTCATGTCATGACAGAGTCGTTGGGTGTATAATAATGCTTCAAATTTAAGAATGAAGTCAATGAATCAACTATAGTGGCCGGACAGTTTGACTTCTAGGTCACTGCAATACAGGTTAACTTTTTATAAAAGATGAATAGGATTCAAACACACTGCTTTTCTACTAGTCAGCATGTGACTTGGCCTCTACACTGCAACGTCTGCTTGTTAACGTATTGTGGCACGAGGATCGTTTTGTTTGGGGAGCTCTCAGGAGATTCCCACTTTACAATGTGTGTGTTTGTGTGTGTGTGTGTGTGTGTGCGCTGGAGTGTGTCTTAGACCTGTTGTTACCCGACTGTGTGCATGTCGGGGGGGGGGCTGCAGGGGGCAGGAGCAGGGAGAAAACAACATTGCCTGCCAGGAGTCTGTGTGTGTGTGTGTGTGTGTGTGTGTGTGTGTATCACTGACCTCTTTCTGCTGAGAAACAGAAAGTGAGAATGCGTGTGCATGCTACTTCACTGGCCTCTCTCCTCTCAGGCACAAGTGTGTGTGTGTGTGTGTGTGTGTGTGTGTGCGTGCGCTCATTAAGCGTGACCATGTGTCGTCCACACCGCCCCCCCCAAAAAAAAAACGACAGCTCAGGCTGGTGCACGTGCAGCCAACAGAAGGAAGCAGCAGCTCGCAGGCAGATGCGAGCGTGCTCAGTGGACCCGCAGTCAAAAACAAACACGAGGTAGACGGACAGGGTGGTGGACCAATGAGAGCCGGAATCAACAGTGCAACCACATGAACAACAAATACTCTTAATATTGAATGCATACTGCCTGTATTTTTTTTTTTATCCATACATTTGCTTATTTGAATATAGATTTTACAATTTTTTCTTTTATATTTGATGTAATAATGACAACTGATAGTGGCTATGCAACATCTCATCTACATAATTACGGTTTCTTGCTGTCTCAAAGGCAAACATCAAATATTTTAAATCGTCCTCATGCTTGTAGATTTTTTTGTCTAGGAGCCAAAGAATATCATCGTATTTAAATATCTTTAGAGCAGAATTGCCTTAGTCCATAAAAAAAGCTTGTGCACAATGCTACATCTGGTCCATTATTCTGTAAATTATTTAGTGTTTTCCAGTTATTATCAGCCTGCTGAGAATTAGAAGGTATGACCAACGGGTGTGTGTGTGGAGGATAAGTTGCTTGTATAATATTAATAATAATAATAATAATACATTTTTAAGTGCCCTGCACGGATAAATAGAAATTACTGTATTGATATGAATGGCAGTGTGTGTGTTTGTTCTCTGAGTGACAACTGGAGACTTGTGTGTGTGTGTGTGTGTGTGTGTGTGTTGTGCATGCCAGTATGAAGTGTACGGTTATGCCCAGAGGTTTACATGCCCTGAGGGGTCTCGGTATCTTACCATAGTGTGTGAGGATGCCCTGAGGTGTGACCACCTGATTGCAGACATGGCAGACAACAAGACAAAAATCCTCCAGTGCTGGGAACTGGCTGTAGACAAGCATCTCTGAAAAAGACATGAAGAGTAGAGGCCACATTTCAGAAAAAGAACAACTCAGAGTAAAAAGGGATAAAGTGGTTTTATCCCTTTTTTTGTCTTTTGCAAAACGGCCTTACGGGTACATTTAGCAGAGCTTCAATGGACTCATTTGTTCAGGTGCTCCGTGCTATCACTTTATGACAATCATTTCAAGTAAATCTTGGAACTGATTCAGGTCTTCAACAATGTATCAACCACTGTTCACTGACCAATTTAAGAACATTCACGTACTGTGAAAAGTAGAGCCTGGTGGTTCACGTTCATTTATTTATGCAGCCTTTTTATAGCAGCAACTAAACAGTCATTATCGATTTCGTCTATAAAATATTAGAAACTAGTGAAAATGTGCCCATTATAATTTTCTCAAATAGGACATTTAAAAACATTACCAAAGAGCTCCAATTTTAAATAGTACAAATCGATTATTGGATGAATTGTTTCAGCTGTTAGACTTTTCTCAAATGCAAGTCTTCAGAGACTGTATAGAACAGCAGAAACATGTATTTAAAAACACAAGCTCCTAGAACAGCTTTGAAAGTGCACACTTGACAGGTAATGCTGGTCACCTGTTGTCACAATTCTCACTAACATGGAACATCATAACGTACAATTCACCGCAGACACGGGCGATCATGAGTGCTCTCGTCACTAAGCACACGAGCATAAAGACACACACTACCTAACCCTAACAAAACACACACATACTAGCATACTGTGTTCCAGCTATCACACAGCAACACTGTCCCTGGAGCTACAAGAGATCCACTCAACACAAAACCCCAAGATTAACAGAAATATTGAGGAAAAACAAATGCATCCAATGGAAAATAGCCATCATCTGTTTTGGCTCAGCTTGGAGAACCTAATCTTTCCTGAACCCAAACAAGCTCTGATGACAGGAATCACAGCACTTATTAGCACGGGGCTTAAGCCAGACTCGCTGAGGGGAGGTGGTCTGTGAAGGCGCGTAAGGGGGGGG